>JAMKCH010084565.1:0-18704 GCA_023653785.1 Ophioderma brevispina | reverse complement strand
TTATAAAACTGCATTTACAAAACTGCATTTATATTCTAAAACTGCATTTACATTCTATAACTGCATTTACTAAAACGGCATTTAATTATAAAAACTGCTGTACATATTCAAAACGGCATTTAAAAAGTGCATTGGACATTCTAAAACGGCATTTATATTCTTAAAACGCATTTACAAAACTGCATTTTATACTCTAGAACGCTATTAAATTTAAAAAACGCATTTACATTCTAAAATTTGCATTTAAAAAACTGCATTTAATTCTAAAACTTCATTTACAAAACTAATTTAAATCTAAACGCTTTATATCTTAAACTGCATTGCATTCTAAAACTGCATTTATATTCTAAACTTGCATTTACAAATGCAAATTTATAAAGTCTAGAACTGCATACATCGAAAAACTGCATTTAAAAAGTGCATTTAAATTCTAAAACTACTTTACAAAACTGCATTAAAAAAAAAAACTGCATACAAAACTGATGTTACATTCTAAATACATGTACATGCTAAAACTGCATTTATATTCTAAAACTGCATTTACAAAACTGTATGTATATTCTAGAACTGGCATTACCTTCTAACACTGTCGGGGGGGGGGTATTTACAAACGGCATCTGAATTCTAAAAACTGCATGTACAAAAACATTCTAAAACTGCTATACATTTAAAACTGCAATTAAAAATTTAATTTTTTAGGTTTTTTCTTTTTTTAAAACTAAATTTAAATTCTACACTACGTATATTCTTAAAAACATTTACATTCTAAAACGCATTTATATTCTAAAACTGCTATTTACAAAATGCACTTACATTCTACAAAATGCATTTAAAAACTGCATTTAACATCTGAAAACGCCATTTACAAAACTGCATTTATTTCTAGAAACGGGCATTATATTCTATAACTGCCTTTACAAAACTAATTACTATAAAACATGCTTTTACATTATAAAAATGCATGTGAAAAGTGCAATTTTACATTCTAAAACTGCATTATATTCTAAAACTGCATTACAAAACGGCATTTATCTTCTAGAACTGCCTTTAAATCTTACACTGAATTGAATTCTAAAACTACATTTACAAAACTGCTTTTAAATGCTAAAACTGCTTGTATAGTATTAAACTAAATTACTTATAAACGCATTTAAAAAACTGCAGTTACATTCTAAAATACATTACAAGGACTGCATTTAAATTCTAAAACGCCCTTACATCTTAAACTACATTTTACATTATAAAAATGCATTTCGATTCTAAAACTGCATTACAAAACTGCGTTTACATTTAGAACTGCATTAAATTCTATAACTGCATTTACATTCTAAAACTGTACTTATAGTCCAAAATTTGCATTATATATTTCTAAAGTGTTATTAACAAAACTGCATTTACATGCTAACATGCATTTACAAAACTGCATTTTCATTCTAAAAACTGATTTACATTCTAAAATTGCATTTACAAAACTATATTACTTCTAAAAAACTGCATTACAAAACTACATTTAAATTCTAAACTCTTTTTACATCTAACAACTGAATTTACATTCTAAAAAACTGCATTATATTCTAAAAATGCATTTTCAAACTGATTTTATTCTAAAAAAGAACTGCTTTACATTCTAAAATGCATTTACAAACTGCACTACATTCAAAAAATTGCATTAAAAAACTGCATTAAATTCTAAATAGTGCATGTACAAATATGCATTATTATAAAATGTATTTACAAAACTGCCATTTACATTCTAAAACTGCATTTACATTCTTAAAACTGCATTAATTCTAAAATTGCACTTTATATTCACAAAAAAAAAACTGCACTTATATCCCAAAAGTGCCATTTACTTCTTGAAACGGCATGTACATTCTAAAAATTGCCTTAACAAACCGCATTTATATCTAAAACTGCATTTACAAAACTGCATTTACATTCTAAAAAACTGCATTTACGAAAAATAATTAATTCTAAAAATGCATCCGGATTGGCCATCCCCATTTTGACCCCCAATTGTCATGCCCAATGACCCCCAATTGTCATTCCCCAGACCCCAATTGTATATGACCCCATTGACCCCAATTGTCCATGACCCCTTGACCCCATGGTCATGGCCCCTTTGACCCCTGTCCAGACCCTAAAACTGGATACAAAATGCATTTAAATTCTAAAACGGCATTTAGAGTGAAACCGGCATTTTGTATTCTAGAATGCATTTTATCTTCTAAAAGATTAATTCTTAACTGCATTTAAAAAACAACTGACATTTACATTCTAAAACTGCATTAAAAAACTGCTTTTTCATTCTTAAACTGCCTTTAACTTCTAACATTGCATTACAAAACTGCATGTACATCTAAAAATGATTTTACAAAAACTGGCATTTAAATCTCGAAACTGAATTTACAAAAACTGCATTATATTTTAGAAACGTAATTACATCTTAAACTACATTTACATTCTAAAACTTAATTTATATTCGAAAACTGCATTACAAGACTTGTATTTATATTCTAGAACTGCATTACATTCTCTAAAAACTGCATGTACAAAAACCGCCACTTACAGTCAAACCTGAATTTTACAACCTGCTTCATATTAGAAAATGCATTTTTAAAAACACTGCATTTTTTTAAATTCTAAACGGCATTGACAAAAACTGCATTTACATTCGAAAAAACTGATTACAAAAATGCATTTTATTAGAACTGCATTTAAGTCTTGTAACTGCTTTACATTTCTAAAAACTTGCATTTAAAAATTGCCATTTACATTCTAAAAACTGAATTATATTCTAAAACTGGATATACAAAACTGCAATCATTCTAAACGCATGTACAAACCTGCCAGTTGGGATCTAGAACTGCCATTTTCAATTTTAAATTGCATTTACATTCTATAACTGCATTTAAAAAAAACTGCATTTAACATTCTAAAACTGCAATGGTACAAAAGTGCATATACATCTAAAAATGCATTTACAAATCTGCATTTATTCTAAAATTGATATTGACAAAACTGCATTACATGCTCTAAAACGGCATTTACATTCTAAATAACGCATTTAAAAAACTGCCATTAATCTAAACTACATTTACATTCTAAACTGCCTGTATATTCTTAAAAAGCATTTACAAAAATTGCAATTTCTATTCTAGACTTGCATTACATTCTAAAACTGCATTTGAAAAACTGCAATTTACATTCTAAAACTTGCATTACAAACTGACTTACATTCTAAATGCTTTACATTCTAAACTGCATTTAATGTAAAACTGACATTTACAAAAGGACATTACATTCTAAAACTTCATTTAATAAACTGCATTTCAAATTCAACTGCTTTTCATTCTTAAACTACATTACATTCTAAAATGCTAATATTCTAAAACTGCATTCACAAAACTGCATGTACTATTCTGAAACTGCAGTAAATCTATAAATGCCTTACAAAATGGCAGTATATTCTAAAAACGCAGTTACAAACTGTATTTATATTCTAGAACTGATTACATTTTAAAACTGCCACCTTACCATTCCCCCCCCCCCTTCTAAAAAACTGCATTTACAAACTGCATTTTAATTCGGGGATAAACTCATACACAAACGTCTGATTTACATCTTAAATGGCATTTACAAATCTGGCATTTATTCAAAATTATATTCACAAAACTGCATTTACATTGTAAAACTGCATTAACAGTATTAAAATGCCATTACATTCTTAATCATTGAATTACAAAATTGCAGTCATTCTAGTCTGAAAACTGCTTTTACAAAAACGGCATTGAAATTCTAAAAACTTTTCTTTACAAAAAACGTGCATTTATATTTTCGAACTGTATTTAATTCTAAAACGCATTTACAAAAGTGATTTACATTCGAAAACTACTTTACAAAACTGGCGTTACATTCTAAACCTGCAGTTTATCAAACTGATTTTACATTCTTTAAACTACATTTACCATTCTAAAACTGCATTTACATTCTAAAACTGCATTTACATTCTAAAAGCGCAGTTACCTTCTAAAAACTTCACTTGCAAAACTGCCTTAAAATTCTAAACTGTTTACATATTTGAAAAACTACATTAATTTTCTAAAAATGCCTATATTCTAAAACTGCATTTACAAAAATGCATTTATATTCTAGAACTGAGTTACATTCTATAACTGCATTTACAAAACTGCATTTAATTATAAAATGCTTTTACAATTATAAAACGGCATTTTTTTAAAAAGTGCATTTTACATTTAAAACTGCATTATATCTAAAACTGCATTTACAAAAACTGCATTTATACTCTAGCTGCAATTTACATCTAAATCCTGCATTTACATTCTAATTGCATTAAAAAAAAAACTGCATTTCATTCTAAACTTCATTTACAAAATACATTTAAAATTCTAAACGCTTTAATATTCTTAAAACTACATTGCATTCTTAAACCCTGCATGTACAATCTAAAACTGCATTACAAAAGTGCCATTTATAATCTAGAACTGCATTACATTCTAAAAACTGCATGTAAAAGTGCATTACATCTAAAACTACTTACAAAACTGCATTTACATTCTAACCTGCATTACAAAAAATGATGTACATCTTAAATACATTTACATTCTAAAACTGCATAAAAATCAAAATGGGCCGCCATTTCAAAAATATTTTTAAAAAAAAAAACTGCATTACATTCTTAAAACTGCCATTTTACACAACTGCATTACATTCAAAACTGCATTACAAAACATTACTAAAACTGCTTTTACATTCTAAAACTGCAATTAAAAAAAATTGCATTACATTCTAAAACTAAAAAAAACTACATTTAAATTCTAAAATACTTAATATTCTTAAAAACATTAAATTCTAAAACTGCATTTATATTCTAAAACTGCAGTACAAAATGCACTTACATTCTAAATGCATTTACAAAAACGCAGTTACATTCTAAAACTGCATACAAAACTGCATTATATTCTAGAACTGCATACTTTCTAAACTGTATTTACAAAAAACTGCATTACATTCTAAAAATGCTTTTACATTATTAAAACTGCATTAAAAAGTGCATTTACATTCTAAAAATTGCATTATATTCTAAAACTGATTTACAACACTGCATTATGCTGTCTAGAAAACTGCCTTTAAATTCTTAAACTGCATTTAAATTCTAAAACTGCATTTAAAAACTGCCTTTGCATGCTTTAAAACTGCATTTAAATTCTAGGCCGCTTTAACATTCTTAAACTGACATTTGCATTCTAAAACTGAATTTACATTCTAAAACTGAATTTAAAAGCAATTGCATTTACATTTCTAAAACTGCATTTATTTCTAAAACTGCATACAAAACTGCATTTATCTTATAGAACTGCCTTTTAAATTCTTAAACTGCATTAAAAAAAAAAAAAAAAAAAAAAAAAAAAAAAAAATCCTAAAATTGCATATTTACAAAAACTGCATTTAGATTCTAGTACTGCCCTTACATTCTTAAAACTGCATTTACAAAAAGTGCATTTTACATTCTAAAACTAATTACAAAACTTGCATTTACATTCTACAACCTGAAATTTACCCAAAACTGATTTTCCATACTTAAAATACATTTAAATTCTAAAACTGCATTACATCTAAACGCATTTTACATTCTATAACTGCATTACATTCTAAAACTCATTTACAAATCTGCATTTAAATTCTAAACTCTTTTTACTATTTAAACTACAATTTACATTCTAAAACTGCTATATTCTAAAAAGAGCTTTTACCAAAAACTTCATGTATATGCTAGAATGCATACATGTTAAACTGCATTACCAAAAGGCATTTACATTCTAAAACTGCATTGACATTCTAAAACTACTTTACAAACGAATTTACATTCTTTTTAAAAACTACAATTACATTCTAAAACGACATGTATATTTAAAACTGCTTTTACAAAACTGCATTTAATTCTAAACTGCTTTACAAAAAACTGCATGTATATTTTAGAACTGTATTTGACATTCTAAAACTGCATTTACAAAAGTGCATTTACATTCTAAAAATACTTTACAAAAAACTGCATTTAAATTCAAACCTGCACTTTATCAAAACTGATGGTACATTTTAAAACACCTTTACTTTCTAAAACTGAATTTACATTCTAAAACTGCCATTTACATTCTAAAAAGCGCATTTACATTCTAAACTTCACTGCAAAAACTGCATTTAAATTCTAAATGCTTTGACATATTAAACTACATTTGCATTTAAACTGATATATTATAAATTGGCATTGCAAAACTGCCCATTTATATTCTAGACGGCATTTACATTCTATAACTGCATTTAACAAAACTGCATTGTACATTATAAAACTTTTTTACATTATAAAACTGCATTTAAAAAAGTGCATTGTACATTCTAAATACTGCATTTATAGTCTTAAAACGCATTTACAAAAACTGCATTATACTCTAGAAACTGCATTACATTCTAAAACTGCAATACATTCTAAATCTGCATTAAAAAAACTGCTTTTACATTATAAAACTGCATTTAAAAAATTGCATTTTACATTCTAAACTTAAAAAACTACATTTAAATTCTAAAATACATTTAATATTCTTAAAACATGTACATGCTAAAAATGCATTATATTCTAAAACTGCATTTACCAAAAATGCACTTACATTCTACAACAGTATTTACAAAGAATATGCAGTTACCTTCTAAAAAACTGCAGTTACAAAAACTGCATTTATATTCTAGCAACTGCATACATTCTATAACTGCATTCCAAAACAGCATTTACATTCTAAAAAACTGCTTGTTACATTATAAAACTGCATTTAAAAAGTGCATTTACATTCTAAAACTGCATTTATTTCTAAAACTGCATTTACACAAACTGCAATTATCTTCTAGTAGAACTGCCTTTAAAATAGTAAACTGCATTACATTCTAAAACGCATTATAAAAACTGCATTTGCATTCTAAAATGCATTTTAACATTCTAGGCCGCTTTAACATTCTTAAAACTACATTTGCATTCTAAAAACGCATGTAAGTCAAATTGCATTTAAAACACTGCATTTTACTTCTTAAAACGCATTTATATTTAAAACTGCATTTACAAAACCTGCATTTATCTTCTAGAACTGCCTTTAAATTCTTTAAAAAAAGAAAAAACCTAAAAAATTAAAAAAAAAAAAAAAAAAAAAAAAATTGAGTTACAAAAACTGCATTTATATCTAGAACTGCATTCATTCTAAAAAATGCATTTACAAAAGTGCATTTACATTTCTAAAACTACTTACAAAACGGCATTTCATTCTAAACCTGCATTTAAAAACTTGATTTTACATCTTAAATACTTTACATTCTAAAAACTGCATTTACATTCTAAAACTGCATTTACATTCTGAAAAAGTGCATTGCATTCTAAAACTTCATTACCAAACTGCATTTAAAATTCTAAACTTGCGTAATATTTAATAAACATTACATCTAAAAACGGCTTATATTATAAAGCAGCTTTTACAAAACTGCATTAAAAAAAAAAAACTGCATTACATTCTATAACTGCATTTGACAAAAACTGGATTGACATTCTAAAACTGCAATTACATTCTAAAAAATACTTCTACAAACTGCATTTTGTAACAGTCTAAACTACATTTACATTATAAAACTGCATTATATTCTAAAAACTGCTTTTTTACAAAAACTGCATTTAAAATTCTAAAACTGCTCGTTTACAACAAACTGCATTTATATTTTAGAACTTGTATTTACATTATAAAACTGCATTACAAAAGTGCATTTACATTCTAAAACTACTTTACAACTGATTAACTTTCTAAAACCTGCATTTAAACGGATTTTACATTCTTAAATACATTTACATTCTAAAAACTGCATTTTACATTCTAAAACACTGCATGAGACATTCGAAAAGCGCATGTACATTCTAAACTTCACTTGCCAAAACTGCATTTCTCAAACTGCTTTTACATATTTAAACACTTTACATTCTAAACTGCATATATTCTAAAAACTGCATTTGCCAAAACGCATTATATTCTAGAACGATTACATTCTATAACGCATTACAAAAGCATTTACATATAAAAATGATTTACATTATTTAAAACTGCATTTAAAAGGGCATTTTTTCATTCTAAAAATGCATTTAATATTCTAAAACTGCATTCACCAAACTGCATTTATTAATCTAGAACTGCATTTACATTCTTAAAACGGCTTTACATCTAAATCTGCATTTAAAAAAAACTGCATTTACATTCTAAAACTTCATTACCAAAACACATTTACATTCTAAAACTGCTTAAAACCCGGTTAAACTACCTTGCTTCTAAAACTGCATGGGAATATCTAAAATGCATTACAACATTGCAAATTATAATCAGAACTGCATTACATTCTAAAACTGCATTCCAAAGTTGGCAGTTACATTCTAAAACTACTTTACAAAACTGGCATTTACATTCTAAACCTGCATTTTACCAAAACTGATTTTGACATTCTTTACTAACTACATTACATTCTAAAACTGCATTTATATTTAAAACGCATTTACCAAAACTGTATTTATATTCGAGAACTTGCATACATTCTACAACTGCAGTTACAAAACTGCACTTACATTTAAAACGTGCATACACAAAACATTCTAAAAACTGCGTTTAATCTAAAAATGCATTAAAAAATTGCATTTTCATTCGAAAACTAAAAAAAGACATTTAAATTCTAACTACTTTAATATTCTTACAAAACATTTACATTCTTAAAAACTGCATTTAATTCTAGAAAAATAGCATTTACAAAATGCACTTACATTCTAAAAACTTGCATTTACAAAAACTGCATTTACATTATAAAAACTGGGGCATTTACAAAACTGCATTTTAGTCTAGAACTGCAATTCAGTATATAATGACATTTACCAAAACGCATTTACATTTAAAAAATGCTTTTACTTTTTATAAAACGCATTAAAAAGTTGCATTTTACATTCTAAACTGCATTTATATTCTAAAACTGTTTTTATATTTTTTGTTAACTGCATTTTTATCTTTAGAATGCCTTTAAAGTCTTAACTGCCATTTACATTCGTAAAACTGGAATTATTAAAACTGCATTTGCTTCTAAAACTGCCATTTAAATTATAGGCCGCTTTAACATTTTCGAAATACATTTGCATTCTAAAAACTGCATGATGAATTCTAAAACTGCTTATATTCTAAAACGCATTTACAAAACTGCATTTATCTTCTAGCAACTGCCTTTAAAGTATAAACTGCATTTAGCATTCTAAAACGATTTATAAAAAACTCATTTATATCCTACAAATGAATTACAAAACTGCATTTATATTCTAGACCTGCATTACATTCTAAAAACGCATTTACAAAAAGTTGCATTTACATTCTAAAATACTTTACAAAACTGCATTTACAATTCTAAATCATGCATTTACAAAACTGATTTTACATTCTTAAACTACATTACATTCTAAAAATGCATTTACATTCTAAAACTGCATTAGTTACTTCTTCAAAAGTGCATTTACATTCTAAAACTTCATTTACAAAACTGCATTTTAAATTTCTAAAGCTTTTACCTAATTTAAAACACAGTACATTCTAAAACTGATATATTCTAAAAGCGCTTTTACAAAACTGCATTTATATTCTAGAACTGCCTTACATTCTATAACTGCATTTACATAAACTGCATTTACATTCTAAAAACTGCAATTTACATTCTAAAACCTACTTTACAAAACTGCATTTTTACATTCTTAAACTACATTTTACATTCAAAACTGCATTATATTTAAAAAGGCATTTACAAAACTGTATCTATGTATAGACCTGCATTACATTCTAAAACTGACATTTACAAAACTGCTTTACCTTCTAAAACTGCATTACAAACTGCATTTACATTATAAACTGATTTACAAAGTGCATTTACAATCTAAAACTATTTACCAAAACTGCATTACACTAAACTAATGCCATTTTCAAAACTATTTTACATTCTAAACTACATTTACATATAAAAAACTCATTTATATTCCAAAAACTCATTATAAAAACTGTTATTTATATTCCAGAACTGCACTTTAATTCTAAAACTGCATTACAACTGCACTACATTCTAAAAACGGCATTTACAAAACCGCATTATTCTAAAATATATTTACAAACCGGCATTTACATTGAAAACTGCATTTACATTCTTAACAAATGAATTCATTGTAACATTGCATGTACAAAGCTACATTGACATTCTAAAACTGCATTTATATTCTAACTGCATTTACAAAGATCGTTATTTAATTCTAGAACTGCATTACATTCTAAAAATGAATTTACAAACCGAACATGCAAAACTGCATTCATTATAAACCTGTAATACAAAACTACTTTTACATTGAAATAATTTACATTCTAAAACTGCATTTAAATTCTAAAACTGCGTTTACATTCTAAAACTGCATTTAAAACATGAAGTTACATTCTAAAAAACTGCATTTAATTCTACAACTGCATTACAAAACTGCAATTATCTTCTAAAACTGCCTTTAAATTCTTAAACTGCATTTAACATCTAAAACTGATTTTTCCATTCTAAAAATGCATTTAAAACAATTGCATACATTCAATAAGCTGAATTTGCATTCAAAAAACTGCATTACAAAACGGCATTTAAATTCTAAAACGCTTACATTTAAATACATTTGCATTCTAAACTGCATAATTTTAAACAGCATTCAAAAACTGCATATATATTCTAGTAACTGCAATTACATCTAAAACTGCATTACCAAAGTGCATTAACATTCTAAATACATTGACAAAACTGCATTTTTACATTCTAAACCTGTAATTACAAAAATGGCTTTTACATCTTCAATAAATGTACATTCTCTAAAACTGCATTTATATTCTAAACTGCATTTAGAAAAAACGGTATTTCTATTCTAGAACTACATTAAATTCTAAAAATGCATTTACAAAATGCCACTACTTCTAAAACAGCATTTACAAACTGCATTTACTTCTATAAACTGCATTAACAAACTCGCATGTATCAGTCTAAAACTGATACAAATCTGCATTGTTCTAACATTGTTATAGTTACAAAAACTGCATTTACATTCTAAAACTGCATTTACATCTAAACTGCTTGAAATTTTAAAAACTGCCACGTTAATTCCCACAAAAAAACTGCACGTATAGCCCAAAAGTGCACTTACATTGGCACATGAAATTTGACCTCAAAAATATAAAAAATTGCATTTACAAAAACTGCTTACATTCTAAAACTACATTTACAAAACGGCATTTACATTCTCAAAAAAAACTGGGCATTTACAAAAACGCCTTTATCTTTCAGAATGCATCATTTATATTCTAAATACATTTACATTCTAAACTTGCATTTTAATCTCAAAACTGCATTTAAAAAAACGTATTATATTTAGAATGCATACATTCTAAACATGCATTACATACGCCACTACATTCTAAAAACGGCATTTACAAATCGACATTTATTCTGTTAACTTGTATTTAAAACCACTTATAGTCTTAAAAAACTGGCATTAATTCTAAAACTGCAATTACAAAACTAAATTACATTCTACTAAAAACTTAAGTATAAAACTGCATTAAATTCTAAAACTGCGTGTAGCCATTTTTATTAAACTACATTTACATCTTAAAACTGCTGAAATTCTTAAATAGCATTTACAAAACTGCATTAAAAAAAAAAAAAAAAAAAAAAAAAAAATCTGTATTACATTCTAAATGCATTTTACAAAACTGCCATTTAATTATAAAAATGCTACATTCTAAAACTGCTTAATTCTTAAAACTTCAGTTATAAACTGACATTTAAATTTAACGGCTTTTACATATTATAAAATACATTTACATTCAAAATACATAGATGCTAAAACTGCAGTTACAAATCCTTGATTGGATATTCCAAGAACTGCATACTCTAATAACTGCATTTACAAAACTGCATTTACATTCTAAAACTGCATGTCAAACTGCATTTAATTTTAGAATTACAGTTACATTATAAAACTGACTTTACATTCTAAATCGCCATTACAAACTGCATTTATACTCTAGAAAATGCATTTACATTCTAAAACTGCATTTACATTATAAAACTGCATTAAAACTGCACTTTACATTCTAAAAAACTGCATTACATTCTAAAACTTCATTTACAAAACACTGCCATTTAAATTCTAAACTGCTTTACATTTTTAAACTACCATTTACCTTTAAAAAGACATATTATTCATAAAATGCATTTACAAAACTGTATTATATTCTAGAACTGCATTACATTCCAAAACTGCATGTAAAAACTGCATGACATTCTAAAACTGCCAATGTATATTCCAAAAAACTGCACGTATAGCCAAAGGCATTACTTTCTTAAACGGGCATTACATTCTATAACTGCATTTACATTTCTAAAAAGCCATTTTACAAAACTGCATTTATATTTTAGAAGCTGCATTTACATTCTAAAACTGCTTTTACATTCTAAAACTGCATTTAAAAAACAACATTTACATTTTCTAAAAACTGCATTTTATATTCTAAAACTGAATTTACCAAAACGGCATTAATTCTAAAACTGCATTTACAAATGCATTTAATTCTAAAATGCATTTACATTCTAAACGTCATTTTCAAGCCGGATTAAATTCTAACTGCTTTTACATTTTTAAAAAACTTACATTTACATTCAAATTCAATTTACAAAAATCCATTTAAATTATAAACTGCATTTACAAAATCTGCATTTATTCTAAAATTGTATTTACAAAACTGCACAATTCTAAAACCGCATTAACAAAAAACTGCATTTAAATTCTAAACCGCTTTAAATTATATAAACTACATTTGCATTCTAAAAACTGCATGTATATTTCTAAACCTGCTTTACAAAACTGCATTTATATTCGAGAAACGCATTAAATTTAAAAGCTTGCTATTTACAAGGGCATTTACATTCTACATTACAAAACGGCCTGTTACATTCGTAAACTACATACATTCTAAAACGGCATTTGTATTCTAAAACTGCATTACAAAAACTATTTAGCTTTAGAAAAGCCTTTAAATTCCTAAACTGCAGTTACATTCTACAAAACTGCATTTATAAAACTGCATTTGCATTTCTAAAAATGCATTTACAAAACTGCAGTTTACATTCTAAATGCATTTACATTGCTAAAACTGCTGTTACATCTAAAACTGCACTTAAAACATGGCATTTACATTATAAAAAACTGCATTATATTCTAAAAAACTGAACATTACAAAAACTGCAGTATATTCTAGAACTGATACATTCTAAAACGAATTTATAACAATGCATGTACATTCTTCTAAAATGCCCTTTAATTCCAAAAAACTCAATTATAGCCAAAAAAAGTGCATTAATTCTTAAACGGACATTTACATTTCATAAATTGCATTTACAACTGCATTTACATCTAAAACTGCTTTACAAACTGCTTGTATTATTTAGAACTGCATTTACATTCTAAAACTCTTTTGCATTCTAAAAACTGCATTTAAAAAAATTGCATTACCTCTTAAAACTGAATTTATATTCTAAACTGCATTACAAAAAAAACTGCATGGATATTCTAAGACTGCTTAAATTCTTAAACGGCATTTACATTCTAAAAAGTGCATGCCAGAAATGCATTGACATTTTAAAAAGGAATATACAAAAACTGCATTTATATGCAATTTGCTTTATATTCTAAGACTGCATTTACATTCTAAATTGCATTTGCAAAACTACACTTACATTCTACAAAAACTGGCATTTACAAAAACTGCATTTAAATTCTAAACTGCTTTCTAACATTTTTAAACTAAATTTTACATCTAAAACTGCATGTAGATCTAAATGCATTTCACAAAATGCATTTATATTCTAGAATGATTATAATATTTAAAACTGCATTTACAAAACTGCTTATACATTCTAAAACTGCATTTACAAACTGATTTACATTCTAAAAATGAATTTACATTCTAAAAACTGTATTACAAACTGCAATGACATTCTAAAAACTGCATTTACCAAACTGGCATTTATATTCAAAAATTCATTTACAAAAAACTGCATTTAATTATAACTGCGTGTACATTCGTTTAATACTACATTACATCTAAAACTGCAGTTATTCTAAAACTGCATTTACAAACTGCACTTTACATTCTAAAACTTCTTGACAAAACTGCATATTTATATTCTAAAAAACTTCATTACAAAACGCATTGAAATTCTAACTGCTTTACTATTCTTAAACACATTTACATTCTAAAACGGCATTTATCTTCTAAACTGGCATTATACAAAAATGCATTTATATTCTAGAACTGCATTACATTCTAAAAACTGCCATTTACAAAAATTGCAGTGACATTCTTAAAACTGCACTTATATTCCAAAAACTGCACTTATAGCCAAAACTGCTTTACTTCTAAATTGCAGTTTCCAGAACTGCATTTACATTCTAAAACTGTATTTACAAAATGCATTAAATTACTAAATGCTTTACATTTTTAAACGACATTTACATTCAAAAACTGCATTTATATTCTAAAAACTGCATTACAACAATATATTTTTTATTCTAGAACTGCATTGCATTCTAAAAATTCCTTACAAAACTGCATTATTCTAAAATTGTATTACAAAAACTGAATTTTAATTTCTAAAACTGCACTTATATTCCAAAACTGACACTAATAGCCCAAAAGGCATTTTACATTCTTAAATGCGTTTACATTCTCTAACATTGAATATACATTCTAAAATTGTTATTTTAAAACTACATTTACAAAAATGCTTTTAAAGGCGTAAACTGTTTTATATTCTTAAACTAAAATATTACATTCTAAACCTGCATTTAAAAAAAACTGCATTTACATTCTAAAACTACAGGACAAGAGCGGCAGGGAAAGGCGAAACGGCGGGACAGGCGGAAACGACAGTGGGACAGGCGAATACGGCAGGAGAGGCGAAAACGGCAGGGACAAAACGGCGGGGACAGCGAGCACGGCATGACAGTCCGAAAACGGCAGGGACAGGCGAAAGACGGGACGGAGAGGCCAAGAAGGGGCAAGAGAGAGTGATAAAAGGGGGAAGACAAAAAACCCAGGGACAGGCGAAACCGGCAGGGACGAAAACGGCAATGGAGGGAGGAGGGGGGGGGGGAGGAGGGGGGAAGGGGAAGAGAGAGGGAGGGGAAGAGTAGGGAGAGGAAAAGGAGGGGGGGGGGAGGGAGTGTGGGGAGGGAGGGAGAGGGAAGGAAGGAAGGGGGGGGAAGAGCGGGGAGGGAGAGAGAAAGGAGAGGAGGGGGGGGAGGGAGGGCAGGGAGGACAGGAGGAGCGGTAAGGAGTGAGAGGGGAGGAGGGGGGGGGGGAGGAAAGGGGGGAGAGGGAAGGAAAGATGAGGAGGATGAAGATGAGGAGGGGAGGAGGGGGGGGGAAGGGGAGGGAGAGGGCCAGGAAGGGGCGGAGGGGAGAGGGAGTGAAAGGGAAGAGGGGGAAGGGTGGGAGGGGAAGGGGGAGGGATGGGGAGAGGGAGGAAGGGAAGGGGGGAGGAAAGGGGGCAGGAGGGAGTGGGGAGGGGTAGGGGGAGGGAGGGGGGTAGGGGGAGGGGGGGGGGAGAGGAGGAGGTATGGAGGGGGAGGCGGGAGGGGGAGAGGGAAGGGGGGGAAAAAGGAGTAGGGGGGGGGGTAGAAAGGGGAGGGGAAAGAGGGGGGACCTAGGCGAAATGTGTTGTTTGGGGGAAGAGGGGGGCGGGAGAGAAAGGGGGGGGGGGGGAAGGGGAGGGGGAAGAAAGGGGGGGGGGAGGAGGGACAGAGAGAGAGGAGGGGGGAGGAGTAAGAGGAAGAGTGAGGGGGGGAAGAGAGGGTGAGGGGGGGGGAAAGGGTAGGGAAGAGGAGTGACGGGGGGGGGAGGAAGGAGGGGGGGGATGGAATTTTTTTTTTGTAAATGTTTTTATTTTTTTATTTTATTTAATAAATTGTTATTTGTAATGTTTATTATTTATTATTTAATTAATTTTTAAAATTTTTTTATTTTTTTATTTACTATTCTAAAACTGCATTTACATTCTAAACTTGCATTTACAAAACGATATTTACCTTCTAAAAAGCATTTACAAAACTACATTTAAATTGCTAAACTGCTTTTACATGGCTTGAACTGAATTACATTCTAAACTGCATTTATATTTCTAAAAATGGCATTTTCCAAAACTGTTATTTATATTATAGAATCCTGCTTTAATTCTATAAAACGCATGTCAAACTGCACTACATTCTAAACTGCATTACAAAACTTCAGTACATTCTAAATAACTGCATTTACAAAAGATGCATTTATTATAAAATTGTATTTAACAAAACTGCATTTAAATTCTAAAAACTGCATTTTACATTCTGAAAAACGCATTAAGTTTCTAAACATTGCCACTTTATATTACCAAACAAACTGCAACTTATATCCAAAAGGCATTACTTGTTCTTAAACTCATGTACATCAAATATGCATTTACAAAACTGCATTTATATTCTAAAAAACTGCAACTTAACAAAACCTGCATTTACATTCTAAAATCTTGCATTACGAACATACATTGACATGTTAAAAACTGCATTTCAGGATGGGTCCATGCCCCATTGAACCCCCAATTGTCCAGGCCCAATTGACCCCCATTGTCTATTCCCCATTGACCCCAATTGTATAGGACACCATTGAACCCAATTGTCCGTGACCCATTGACCCCATGGTCCATGACCCTTTGACATCATTGTCAATGACCCTAAAACTGGAGTTACAAAAGGGCAATGTAAATTGCTAAACTGCATTACCAAAACCTGCATTGTGTATTCTAGAACTGCAGGTATTTCTAAAACTGCAGTTAACATTCTTATAAACTGGCATTAAAAAACAACTGCATTACATTCTAAAAAACTGCATTTACAAAACTGCATTAAAAAAAAAAAAAAACTGCATTACATTCTAACATTGCATTTACAAAAACGGCATTTACATTCTAAAAAAATGATTTGACAAACTGCATTTTTTTTAAATTCTAAAACTGCATTTATCAAAACGCTATTATATTTTGCACTGTATTACATTCTTAAACTAAATTTACATTCTAAAAACTGCATTTATATTCTAAAACTGCATTTCAAAACTGCAGATTATATTCATAGAACTCGAGTATATAATCTAAAACTGCATTTACAAACTGCACTTAATTCAAAACTGCATTTACAAAACGGCATCTTACATTCTAAAACGGCGATTGACATTCAAAAATGTATTTACAAACTGCACTTAATTCTTAAACTGATTTACAAAACTGCATTTATATTCTAAAACTTTCATGTACCAAAACTGCTCAGAAATCTCTAAACGCTTTTACATTATTAAACTACAGTTACATTCTAAAAAACTGCATTATATTCTAAAAACTTGCAGTTACAAAACTGCACTACATTCTAAAACTGCATTTACAAACTGCATTATATAAAACTTCATTTACAAAACGAGCATTTAAATTTAAAACTGCTTTACATTCTTAATACATTTACATCTAAAACTGCATTTATATCTAAAAAATGCATTAACAAAACTGCATATATATCTAGAATGCTTAATTCCTAAAACTGCATTTACAAAAGTTGCATTTACATTCTTAAACTGCACTTTATATTCCAAAAAACTGACACTGATAGCACCAAAACTGCATTTCTACAATTTAAAATTGCATTTTCCAGAAACTGCATTAAATTCTAAAACTGTATTTACAAACTGCATTTAAATTCAAAAACTGCTTTTACCTTTTAAACTACCTTTACTCTAAAAAATGCAGTTATATTCTAAAACTGCAGTTACAAAATCTATATTTTATATTCTAGAGCTGCATTGCATTCTAAAACTTCCTTACAAAACTGCATTATTCTAAAAATTGTATTTACAAAAATGCATTTAATTTCTAAAACTGCACTTTATATTGCAAAAACTGCACTAATAGCCCAAAAGTGATTTACATTCTTTAAATGCGTTTACATCTAAAAAATTGCATATACATTCTAAAATTGTATTGTAAAACTACATTAACAAAAACTGCTTTTAAATGCTAAACTGCTTTTTATATTCTTAAACTAAATTTACATTCTAACCTGCATTTAAAAAAACTGCATATACACTCTAAAAACTAAAAATTTACAAGACTGGCATTTCAATCTAAACTGCTTTACATTTCTTAAACTACATTTACATTCTAAAACTGATTTATATTTAAAACCTTGCATTTACAAAAACTGCGTTTGACAGTCAGAACGGAATTACATTCTAAAACTGCATTACATTCTAAAACTGTACTTATAGTCAAAAGTGCCTTATTTATCTAAAATTTTCATTAACAAAACTGAATTACATTATAAAAACTGCATTTACATTCATAAAATTGAATTTACAAAAACTATTATTTACCTTCTAAAACTGCATTTACAAAAACTACATTTAAATTCTAAACTGCTTTTACAGTCTTAAACCTGCATTTACATTATAAAACGCAGTATATTCTAAAAAAATGCATTTCAA
>JAMKCH010084564.1:0-11980 GCA_023653785.1 Ophioderma brevispina | reverse complement strand
CTTTTGGCATATAGGTAGAAAACGATATTTGGAGCAACTTTCCTCATCCAACAAAAAATGTTGTATGAAGAAATTTTGAGAAAAAAAAATGTGAACTTTGAATAGTTTAAGGGGATTTTTAGTTCAAATGGGCCGGTTGCCTTTCTCTCTTCTTCATCAGGCAGACCACAAGTACTTAATCGCGTGGGGAGAGATAATATTACTTTGTGGATTTTTGTTACAGAGATGGACCAGTATATTTAGCTCGTCACTCCATCGCCAAATATCTTTGCCCATCCCCGAGCCCGAGTCGGTGATGATGTGTATACATGTGCATCCCTATTTTCATTCATATTCGAGGACATCGTAAATAAAGCCACAAAACGATTCTTTAAATTAAAATGGCTGGAGTCTGGACAGGAAGGATTTGCTGTTCAGTGCATTTTAATTCGGTTGTCCGGGAGCTCATGCTGCAGCACATGCCATGGCACTGCCATGACTTCGATTTGCGCTGGTGATGCTGTGACTGAGCGGGGGCTGCTGGGTGGTCCTTCTATGCAAATCACCAATCACCATCAAGGCTATACGCAGAGTGGCTAACTGGTCAGGTTTCTTGAGATGCAATTGTGCCCAAAATGGCTTTGTGGTTGAACGTGTTTGGAAATTTTCATACTAACAATTGGGTTTAGTTGGCTTTCACAATCACACACTGTTTAGTCTACGTTCAACCGGCTGAACCAGCAACTCCATACAACATTTTACACACATTTGTAAATTTGGTACAAACCTATCACAAGCCATCAAGGCAGACCTTTATGCTGAACTCTTTCCGAGAAAGTAGGCAATGCGTTGCGAGAAAGTTACCAACGCGTTGCGACATTTCGGCAATGCGTTGCGGCATTTCAGCAACCGTTTGCGGTGGTTGCCAATCAAAATCATAACTTTCTGTGAACGTATTTAAAAAAATAGACCCACAACGCATGCTAGATTACTTTTGCAACGCTTTGCAAACCTTCCCAACGCCTTGCGAGCTTCACAACGCGTTGCAATGTCACAACGCGTTGCCTAAGGGCCATAAGGGTCCATTTCATCACACGTATTGCCCCGCAACGCGTTGTGAGAAAGTCAGCGAGACGTTGCGACATGTCGGCAATGCGTTGCGACATTTCGCAAACGCGTTGCGGTGTCGGCCAATCAAAACATGATTTCTGTGGGACGTATTTTCAAAGAATATAAATCTCACAACGCGCTGCGAGCTTCACAAAGCGTTGCGAGTTTCACAAAGCGTTGCAAACCTTCACCAAACGCGCTTTGTAAGGTTACAGACGCGTTGTGAAGCCGGCAACGCGTTGTGAAGGCTTGCAACGCGTTGTGAAGCCATACGGGTCATAACTATTGCCGCAACGCGTTGTTTGTCATGTTTTGAAATACTCACAAATTCATGATTTTGATTAGCCGACGGCCGCAACGCGTTTGCGAAATGTCGCGTCGCAACGCGTTGCTAACCTTTCCTCACAATAGCGTTGCGCAATAACGTATGACCCTTATGGCTTGTGGACCTTTCGCAACTCGCGTTCTAAATCTCGCCAACGCGTTGTTAATTCTCGCAAGCGTTGTGAAGGCTTGCAAAAACGCATTGGTGAGTTTCCACACTCTTTTGCTAGATACCCTTGCACGCGTTGTGGGTCTATTTTTTTTGAATACGTCACAGAAATTTATCTATTTTAATAGCCACACCGCAACGCGTTGTTATTTTTTGGCAACAAGGGTTTGCTTACTTTCTCACAATGCGTTGCGGCAATACGTTATGGCCTTGGCTTTAGCCATAGCACGACAGCTGGCCCGACAACCGCCTCAGATACACCCACAACGTGGAATACTTAATCGCAGCAACCTCGGACTGGCCCATTCCATGTGAACATCGAGATGTGCCACCGCAGCCGCTCCATGATTTTTTTCATTTTAAGTGTGGTGTAGACATTGATGAGATATTGAAAATCCTGAAATTTGAGCGTCAGATCCATTTTGTTTTCCTACTAGAGCAATGGAAATTAGGGGGGTCACCATAAAAAGTGCCCCCCCCGTTCTCCTTCTCCTTATTTTTTCTCCCGCTTCACTGTGAAAGAATATGTTAGAGGGTGGGTCACAGATTAAGTATTGGAGCCTCCACAACTTTGAAAAATCACTTTATCTATGGGTAATGCATTGTGTTTGTTTAGTGTAGAAGTCAAATCTGGCATCTGGAGGTTCATGCGTGTTTACTTTAGAGTTAATGAGGCGTGTAAATATGCGCCTTTGTTCATTTCGGGGCCAAATCTTGGGGGGTCCTAATTCCAAAAGTTAAGACCATTTTATTGTCCATCTTTTTGGTCAATCAAAGTTGCATAGTAGAACTTAAAACAATACAATATGAACACATTAGAAAAGTAATAAGCAAGGTACAGCCCCTTGAAAATGGTTTTAATTGTCTTTTTTTGATATATTTGTGTCCCCCTGAAAAAACCAATGTTGACATCGACACCACCCCTCTAATTCAGATATGTTGAAGTGATATATCATTAAAACAACTTTCTTGAAAGAACTAGATTGGTGTCTTTATTTTCACAACAAAATACGCAGTCAAAGTTACCACACAAAGGTATATGTGACCCCAGAGGTCATTGTACATCCACAGTGTATATCACCATTACATCTATGGGGAAATCAACAAAAGTGTCTTCTTGGGCTGAAACACAATGAGACATCAAGACACCAAGCGGGTTTCTTTCAAGAATAGTTATTTAATGATGTATCTTCAAACATATCTGAAGTAGGGGGGTGATGTCATGAGTAACTATTGATTTTCAGTGGGGGCCAATAAGTCCAAATGCAAAAATTATGATTTTTTTCAATAGTTAAATCGCCTTATTAATTACCTTAGGGGACGTGTTAGGACTGGCAGAAAAAATCTTCTTCTGCAGTATGACCAGATTAACAAAAAATGGACATTAAAAATAGTTGTTACTTACGGAGTTCTGACCCCCCAAACTTGGTCCCAGATGAAAGATTATTGCATTTTTACACCGAAATAACTTTAAAAGTAAAGGAGCTATCACATTTTGTATGCCAGATTTGAAAATCTACACCAACAAAATACCCAGAGATAGTATTTTCAAAGGTGGGAAAGTTCCATTACAGTTTATGGCCCCTCTCAAAATTGTCTTTCGCATCGCACTAGCATTTTTGATGGTTATGACCCCCCTAAAATTCTTTTTGAAGGCCCTGCAGGGAAAACAAAAGGGCAGTATGAAGCTCAAAATTTCAGGATTTTTAACTTTCTCATCAAATATCTATCATCACACCAAAAAAGAAAAAAATCCATGACATGAGGCGGTGCACATCAGAGTGTTGACATGGATAGCCCGATGAAATGCTGCGGACCTAAGCATGCAGTGCAAGCAGTTTGGATAGTCGTCAGCCTCATCCCAGTCAAAACACCATAATTTCCAGAACTCAAGCAAAGAAAAGCTAAGAAAGGGGGGTGAATTCTCGAGGAATCATGGTCGATTTTTAGTGTTTGGGATGTCTTGTTTAGGTCACTGTGAGTCAGTGACCACCTTAACTCACGTGACGGAATATAAAGCCGTTAACGGAAAATAAAGCACATGCTGCGATGTATGTTGGTCAACTCTGACATCACATGGCGTAACCAAGATTTGCCTTGGTTCTCCCTTCTTGGAATCCATTGATCACCAAAAAAATCAGATTACAAATTGAGTGTTAATTAAAATCAGACCAGTCATTTGGATATTCTTCGTAAAGAAAGTATACCGGTGTGAAAGCAGCTATAGTCCGGATGGGACTCAAAGTCCGGGCTCCATAGACGATAAGGAATAAAGCGTGAAACTAATATTGCGTGGAGAGTCAACTCAATTGAGTGCTCAGGCTTTACCATTGTACTGGACTATGAGTACTCCGGAATATCATTATTTCTACACCGTTTCCAAAAAATAAGGGACATATTATACGCGCCAGACTCCTGCCCGAAGGTCGCGCATGCCCGTGTTGCCTAATTATATTAGCTGCCATCATCAGGAAAATCGTCACTGTTCAATTTTTTCAGGTCGCCTAAATCATCAAAATCATACCTTTATTCTCATTCTTAAAACAGCTTTATCAGTTAAAGGCTGGCTCAGAGATTCAAAATATAATTAAAGTTTGAGTCGAAATTAAAGGTGCTTTTTGCGTGCTGCATGCACAAGGAGGATTCACATATCGGGTGTCCCTTAAAAATCGAAAAGTACTGATTTTTGCTCCTCTGATGTAAAGCGTTCCATCAAAAAATATTCCCCCATCTGAAAGGATTAAGCCCGAAATGTTTACTTTGGTACAAAAAATTATGAAATTTTTAATTTGTATAGGAAGAAAATACGACATTCAGCCTATGTGTCTTGAAAATCCAAGGCAAAAGCCAAAAATCGCTTTTTTTTCCTCTCTTTTAAGAATTCTGTAGAGAAAATACAAGGCAAGAATCCTATTGAGTGTTTAGTCTATATGGGAAAATTATATTTATGACACATATTTTGGGTGCCTCAAAATATTCGTTGCACCTTTCAAATATTCATCAAGAACTAAAGATAGTCAAAAATGGTTCAAGTCCAAATGTTTAGAGATGAATCGGGGTTTTCGTTTTAACAAAGTCTCACACATGAGTGAGGTAGATAGTTGAAGCAGCTGCACTGTGGGCAGTCCACCAAAGCGTTGCCGGTTGTGAAATCATGTGAAATCAGTTTAAAGGGTTTGGGTGGTGACATTTTCAGTAGCAAAGGGTTGCCCTCTTATATAAAAAAAGAGGGGAGCAGAATATCATAGGGGCCTATTTAAGGAGGTTTTTGGGTTTACCTCCCCACTACAGAAAAGGTGGACACCTGTGGTAGTTAGTATGGACCCGCTTTATCAAAGCAAGGTAGTTAGTACTCTTCAAATTGTGGTTTATTCACTTTTTTCAATAGGGACCAATTTAAGTTTACACAGGGGCAAATTTTAAAATGCCCAATCATTTAAATGTATGCCATATG
Organism: Ophioderma brevispina; assembly: GCA_023653785.1. Taxonomy (NCBI): domain Eukaryota; kingdom Metazoa; phylum Echinodermata; class Ophiuroidea; order Amphilepidida; family Ophiodermatidae; genus Ophioderma; species Ophioderma brevispina. Next base: position 6,944 of record JAMKCH010084564.1, on the reverse strand, counting down.
CCATTAATCATAAGGATTCCAAAAATGATATAGTTTGTACCACCTACGACCATTGGTTGTGGTAGTTAGAAGGTTAACATGGGTAAAATGGTAAAAAAATGTCAAGTTCAATTCGTACAGGGGTCAACATTAAAAGTTAATATGATTATCATTTTAAAATTACTTGCAAGTTATTGTCCTTGAAGGTAAGAGGACTCTAAAAGGTATAGTTTGATATGGTTAAATGTTTACTTAATGAGATAAGGGTCAAAGAGGTCAACACCAATTGGGTATGTTGACCTATGACCTATTTTGTCCCTAACATGGTAACTATGCCGGGGCAGATTGGTTACAAACTATTCCTTATTTTGACTCAGTACGCTAGATGAACAAATTCTATCATTTTCAACAAAATTGGAGCAACTTCCGATTTGACCCCTGTACAAATAGAAATTGACCGTTTTTTAACCATGGTAGCCATTTTTAACCCATAGCTCCAAACCATTGGTCATAGTTGGTACAAACTTATACATTTTTGGAATCCTTATGACTAGACAGACAATAGGCATACTTTCAGCATATTGGAGATTTAAAAGTTTGACCCCTGCTGAAACTTTAAATGGCCCCCTATGAAACAAGTGACACCACAATTTGAGAGGACTACCTACCGGAGCTGACATAGAGGGTCCATACTAACTACCAAAGGTGTCAAACCTTTTCTGTAGTGAGTGGTTAAACGATGATGTTTGGACCTGGGTCCTAGCTCCTCCACAAAAGGGTGGGGGTTCAAATATAAAGGGGGGGGTCAACCCCACTGCCTACTATGGAAGTTCATTACGTGTACCTCCTATGTTAATTTGGATATGGCCAACAAAAAAAATATTAAATATTAGCTTAATTATGTAGGTATATTAATTGTCAATTTATATTACAGGCACATGTGCAAATCGTGATGGAAGTTTCATGTTACCGATTTTACAGGTAGGTATCAAAAATATTGTTGAGATTGATAAAAGGTGGGTCGAACGGAGGAAATTGTCAGGATAAAGGGTGCCTCAGTAAAAAGGTGGGGGTCAAATACAAAGGGTGGGGGTCAAACCACTGCCACTATGAGTGGGGTTGTGTTGTACGTACCTTTAATACAGCTTTGTGCTGGATCAAATTCCAGGTAGTACTGAGTATTTCAGTAAAATAAAGCCACAAAACGTCAAACTGTCTGAACTTTATGAAGTAAATTGATTTTATCGCCCATATTGATTGTTAAGATCCAGGGTGAAAATCGTACTCGCAGGAGCTTCACAGCTGATTGAAGAGTCACACGCTTTCTTTAGCACTTTATTGATATTGCGCATGCACTCAAGCAACTCGTGTTGCCCGTCGTGATGTGGTCCCTGTTGACAGGAATTGGTGAGATTACTGACCTTCACCGCCTGGGCACATCCCTACCTGAAAAGTTGCATGGTCCCCCCCCTTCTGGTGCTATGTATGCCCACTTCTCTGTGCCTCAGATTGAAGTAGGTTGCAGATCACACGTTCAGATATAGATTAAGTTCGGTTATTTACACACAAATTATGATAAACACTGTAGGAAGTGTGTCGGAAATCAGTGTGTATCATATAAAGAAACATTCATTTCAAATAATACCAGTAACAACTCAACTGACACCCATAAATCCACAAACTAATAGTAAATGTCATTAAGTATTAGGTAACATCAAGTCAACATTGCTGTTGAATAACCATCATTTGACAAGTTGTAATTGAGTGTAATGTGCATTGATGTGATTGAATTCATGTTTTTTTTTCCTAACTATATGACCCTGACAGCACTTCATGAGAACATTGAGTTTGTTGGAACAACAGATCAAAATAGCCTAAAGGCAAACTTGACGTTTCAGCTACAAAATGAATTAATTGGTGGTCATCATCTGTGTTTTTTTTTTTTTAAATGGTTCAAAATGGATTGCCTCTGAGTCTGCTATCTAGTATAACAAAGTTTAAAATATGCTTTGCAGTAGAAAAATTTGCTTGTTGTTCACGGTCCCAGAGTACACTGTGCTGTAATTATGGTCGTTGTAAACGGATTGACCAAAAATGCCAATTTCTACAGGATACAAACAAATTTGCACCTAATATGGTTGGTTCAGATAAAAATCTCAGTTCTGTTGAGGTAAGTTGGCCATTGGGGGCGATGTTGGAAGGATCACGAAATGACCCTTACGCTTAGGCTTTTAAAGGTGCTTTAGATTGCAAATTGTAGGTGCAGATCACACAGATACATCGAGATTAAAAGGTGCATGTTCCGATCGTCTGGACCCCCTTGATTTTCCTGGAATTAGTGTAAATTCGAATATTCATGTGAAATTGCTTATTTTTCTCATCGTCGTCCTGAAATTTCAACTTCAAATCCATTCTTTCTCAAGGTACAGATTAAAAAAATACAATTTTAAGGTGATGAACCATCAATTTAGACAGACAGGAATGGGCATTGCACTGTGCATAATATCACGTCTAGCATCAAAACCACAAGTTTGTTTCTTAGGTTACTTGATGGTCAGTGTGTACAAGTGTCATGCTCTCATATCAAGTAGAGAAGACGGTAGACAAAAAATCGGAACAGCACCTTTAGTCGGCATTGATCGAGAACTCTATACCGTCAAACTGGCGCAGTTGACGGATTGAGACAGAAGAGAGTGTAAATTCCAGGCAGGCCTGCGTGCAAGAAAAAAATTCCACAATGGACTTGATAGTATGTAAATTAGTTTTGCAGTCGACTGCAATTGCAAAGACCTGTAAGCTTCCAGTCGCATTAACTTTTTTCACTTGAGGATGCTTAAGCACGGATTAAACCGGTCCATGTTTTGGTTTAACGATTCCGCCACATTTCTGGTTAACTTTTAGACTTATAACGTAAATGCTGTGGCATTACGGTTCTAAAAATATTCGACAAAGTCGAGGAATCAACTTAATGAGTCATAGTAGTCCCAATAATTGGGAAGTCACATTGACGTTTCATTTAACAATATGCCTCTTTAACCCTAGTCTACCGAAGGGGGGTGGTGGTACCACCCCCACCCTTAAGGTTTTTTCCCCGGCATTTGCCTAAAAACCCCCTTTTTTTGGTGCCCAAATTATTTAATGTAATTGTCATTGACATGTTCCGTCCTTTACTCCAAAAAAAAAACATCCACCGGGGTTTATGGTATGGGTTATAGGTAAGATACAGGTTTGATCCCAAAGTGATCGATAGGGGGTGGGGTGGGGGTGGTGGTAACAACCCACCAACCCCCCTTACTGGAAGAGATAGTACCAACATGCCTAACACAACACAGGAACATCACTACACTTGATTTTGGTACCAATGAAGCTATGTCCTCCTCTGTTCCTTTTGATACCCAAATGATTACCAACATGTAGCATTACGTCACAATGACGTCATAAAGCTTCGCCATGTCAGCAAAAAATGCCAATTCCCACAGGACACACACAGTGAAAATTCAATTTTTCGCCAAAAAGTTTAGGAAAATCAGATTTTCATGCGTTTGAACTCTCTTGATGGGAAATGACTAGTTTTATATAAAGAAATCATTTTAGAGCTTTAATAGGGTGTTTGAGTCGCTAAAATTGCGAAAATCAATTTTCCACCCTATATTCAGTTATTTTTGTCTTTCCTCAAAATATGACGTCATGGTGAACGTCATAATGGGGATGGTATATGATTGGTACCATGGAAAGAGAAGAAGAAGAAACTCTAAGCTATCCTTTGGTGACCAAATTTACAGGAATCGGTGTTCAGTAACGGAAAATCCACTAGGGGGGGGTGGTAACCAACCCCCCCCCCCCCTTCCCGGGAGTTTTGTACAAACAAAAGGCTCAGGTAGACGGGGTACCAGTCTATATGGAAGTCCCAAAACACTACGTGTAACAGCTATATGCATTTTTGTGTATGGTAGCCTTCAAATTTCACCCACTTTTTGTGACAAAATTTCAAAAATCCAAAAACTCAACTTTTTAAAAAAAGTAAAAATATTTTTTTCCCACAAAAAGGTTAGAGAATCAGGTAATATTTATTTGAGTGAAAGTGCAAATTATTGAAGATGCGTGGATTTAGTCTAGTAAACTAGACATTCGAATCCATTTATTATCATTGCACTGGACATTATCGAACAGCTGATCTCATGTCCGAGTACGTGTACTAAAGTGAATACAGTTATTTAAGTTTGCAACGAGAGATTTCACAAATCAGGGGTCCCGAAAAAATATAGAAAATTCTGATTTTTGCATGTGTAAAAGCTTTCTTCAAAAAATACCCCCACATGAAAGGATAGCTAGAAATATTCTTCGGTACAAAAAAGTGAATTTGAATTTTAATTTGTTATAGGAGCCAAAATTACAAAATTCAGACTATGATTTATATGGAAATAGAGCAAATAAACAACACCTTTTATTTTCACTTTCAAGGAATTTCTGTGCGAAATACAAAGGTTAAGAATTATATTTAGGGTCTAATCTAAAGAAATAGCTACAGATGACACAATATATGGACGAATCAAAATCTCTCGTTGCACCTTTAACGAACACACAAAAAAAAAACATGGCAAGAAAACCCCTACGTAAAATGGCATTTAGTCAATTTATGTTTAAAAGAAGAAGGAGGAGCGCCACGGAGCGCGTTTGGCTTATAATCTACGGAGAGGGTGTGGTTACATGTAAGCCTCTTGTAAAGAAAATAGAATCACTGGGCCATAAAAACACCGAATGCGTTAGTTTGTAGTGGCGTGCAACTAATTCCCATGAGTTTCCTGCGATTTCTATCTTCGATACGGTCTGTGGAGGCAATATGAGTAGAAACCGGAGAAAGTTCTATTTTTTCCGAAAATAGGTGTAAGTGGAAATTGACATCAACAATCTCCATAGAAATTCATGAGATACCACATGCCTTGCATGACATACTTGAGGGCGCGAGCGTGAGCGAAAATAAAAAAACAAATCAGACCTCTTGGAAGTTGAACTTCGCTGAGTTCAGGGAAATGGCCAGCCCATTGAAGCCAACGTGCTGTAACTCAGTACCTGGGTTACATGTTACTAATACTGTAACTACCGTTGATTAGGCCAATGAAAGTCAATGTTATGTTTCCCGTAACAATTTTTGCAAATCATAATGAAGCAACTCTTTCATTTTTCATTATTCATTAAGTGTAATTTTGAATAAACAGCAATTTCACCAACCTTCAGCATGCTATAATAGCTAAAATATTGTGTCAAACTGCCACCATACATTTAAAAATGGTTTTGCAACTGTTCTTTGGTTTAAAATCTACTAAAATCACATTCACAAGATGTGATCACAAGCAGAAACCTTGATTTTTTCTTTAAAGGTCCATGGCCCGATCGTTAATAGCCTCGTCCCCAGGGACCCCAGATTTTACCTGAAGTGGTCAAAATTTTGGTATTAGAAGCAAGCTGCTATTTTTCTCATTTACCCTGTGAAATCTTAGGGGTAAATGATGTGTGGTTTTGATGTTGTTATCATGAGTGAAAATGTGCCCCTTTTTGGTTGACCAATATTAATTTTACACAGTACTCTATGGGGATTGCAAAATCATGTTTTTAGCTCTCACATCAAAACGGGTTGAAATATCGGTGCAAAACTTTACAAATTACAGATGGGGTTTTGGGGTGAAGGCCATACTTTCAAGATAAAAAACTTATAGACTTAAATCAGGCCATCCCCCTTTAAAATACAAAATAATGAACTTTTTAGAGATTTCAGCATCTCCAATGCGGGCAGAAAATCATAACGCGGGCAGGTTACGGGAAACATAACATTGACTTTCATACACCTTAAAGGGGGATGGCCCGATTTGAGGATATGAAGTTTTCATCTTGATAGACTGGCCTTCACTCCAAAACCCCATCTGTAAAGTTTCGCGCCGATATTTCAATCCGTTTTGATGCGAGAGCTAAAAACGTGATTTTATAAGCCCCATAGAGTAGCGTGTAAAATTAATATTGGTCGACCAAAATGTCGCATATTTTCGCTCATAACTTCCAAACCAACCATCCTTTGGCTCTAAGATTTCACAGGGTAAATGAGAAAAATAGTAGCTTTCTTCTGATACCAAAATGTTGACCACTTCCGGTAAAATCTAGGGCTTCTGGGGACGAGGCTATTAGCGATCGGGCCATGGACCTTTAAGTTAATGGCATTATCAGGAGTCATGGTCAGCTCAGCAGGACTAGAGACTCATACAATGAGTCTAACACAAAGCCAGAATCTAATGGTGTATTATACTATTATGCTTGGGCTATGTTATATGGCTAATATTTTATCTGCAGAAATGCAGCCAATTCCCCGCACAGTAAATTGATCATGGGCTGTCGAATTCGACAATTCGACATCCATCATCATGCATGTCCCGTCTGACTCTGAGTGAATGAGCGTGATCTTACGCCCGCGCGCCATAAACAACTGAGTACAATATTTGACAAATAATAGTGCTTGAGGCGACTTACCTGCTTCACATTGACCTTTGTTCCGTAAACCCCGCCGTAAACATAAAAGCTTAGCTTCGTTGTGTTGCTGTTTAAAACAAACACATGAACAAGAAGTTGCGCAATCACATGTTTCGTCTTGTCTAAATACAGCCCGTCTTTAACAGCCCGTCTACCAGTTTTAAAGGGACACGCGGAGATTTTCTGAGGATACAAAATTCTCTTGCGATGCGATCTATTTGGCTGTAGACTTGTAGGGAACGCAGGCTACCGTTTCAAAGCTTTATTAGACAAACAAATAGAAAACAAAACCAAGTTTTTAACTTGCCCGCAGTCTTAAAGCGTCACTGGCACATTTCCACAAAATATGAAATATCTTCAATTTGCTCTCAAATGATAGTCTGGGGCATTGGAAGAATAGAGAATTAGAGATACATTTTACATATAAAAATAACATACTCAAAATCAGA
>JAMKCH010084561.1:0-11666 GCA_023653785.1 Ophioderma brevispina | reverse complement strand
TGCTTCAAATTTCTTTTTTGTTCACGCTTTTTTGTTTGGTTTAGTTTCTTTCTTTGTGTTTATGTATATATGTGTATATTCTGGATGTCTTGGTTGTATATGTTCTGTTAAAAAATACCACGCAAGCCTGCTACCATTACCCTTATCAATAAACTGTAATTATTTTGGCGATAAAAAATATAAATTGCAAATGATGTTCAATGATTCTATGTCGAACAAGGATAACTCGTAAATTTGTTCACTTAAATTGTAAGGTATTAAGGGATAAAAAGTAGAGATTTATTTAACAACATTTAAGACAAAGGCTATTCCAATTTACTGCCTTAAGATGTTCATTGGATAACTGTGGGAAAACATGATTCGGATGTATGGATATGAATGTTGGTATGCGGGTTACACTTCTTATTCCCGAGGTGTTGCAATTTTATTCAACAAAACAATTTGATTTAAAACAACAAACGTGAGGCGTGATGTGAACGGTAACTGGTTGGCATTAAGTTTGACAATTAACGATTGTAATTACTTGATTGTAGTATGGGCTAATAGAGATGAACCTGAGTTTTAATCAGTATAAAGGATTAATTGAACAGTCATGACAACCCTTTTTGTATGTTGTGTGGTGACTGAGTACAAAACCCTGACTACAGATATGTACAGTATAACTATGGATAGTATTAATAATCAAATGCCAGAAAACGTATTAACTATTAAGAATGATCTGAATCTGGTTGAGCATGGGTGATGCTTAACCCGATACGCTACGATACACATGGCGTCGCCAAACCATTTTCAACACGCGAGATTAGATTTCTTTCTTTCTTTCAGAACAAACTAAAAACAAATTAGTGAATCAGAAATAGCCCAGGGTACAGAACAGGTCTTCGTTGGTAGTCATTAGTCTTTAAAACGTGAATGTATTACACCGGGTAAAGGAACTGGCAATTTAACAATTTCTTTTGGCAGGACCCATGAGTACCTAACCTTGGTTCGTAAATGTATTCTAGTAGGATAACCATCGTGTCACCCAGAGGAAAAGTTTGGACAACGTCGATACGTTGGGAGAGGAGGCAGTAAGTAAAATAAAATATGTAAGCACGATTCATCTGTTTCATACACGAACTAAGATAATTGGCGGCTGTCTGTTGGCTATCATTTTTTACAAAGAGAGTTCAAAGATTTTGTGTTCCTTTATCATAAACAAGGGTGTTCAAAAAGCTAACATTCGCCTCCTCGCCTGTTCCATTGAATACACGTAGCAAATACGAATTGTCACAATTTCTGACAGTTCGGGTAAATGCGCTTACGTGACTTGAATGCTTGAATGGAGTATAGAATGATTTCTCTGCTACGGGACTCGATGTTTCAATTAGATTTAACGTGGAAGTTTAATTCAACCCCAATGCACATGCCCCTCATTAAATGCCCATACCTTCTGAAAAGTACTAGAGGTGACACGATGGGTTAAATCTACTATAAATAACATCAAGCGTTGTACGCTGTACCCCATTCAATGAGAGTATCACTATATTAATGCAATATGATTCGAAGTACGTATTGATGACCAAACTTTTCTGTGAAATGCTTCTTATGGAAATTCGGGGTGTGAAACAATAATCGTATGCTTTAAATGCAAACAAAAGTAATTTGAACAAAGAAAAAGACCTTCAAGAACGCAGAATTAGAAAAATTAGAAGAAGAGTTGCAAGAGAGCAGATTAAATCAACAATGATTGAAAAGATTAATGCCTGTCTATTATCATCACCAAATCAAAGTAGGCAAACCAAAGATTCTGGAGTGGACATTTGCTGTCGAATCAATATTTATGATCAGTTCCTACAACCAACATCTCAACAATATTATACCCAAAACTAATTCATTCATTCATTCAAAGATCTAACATAATTTACCATTAATGCCTTACACAAAATTTAAAACCCTGTGTGAGATTGAAAATATTGACCAATCCCTCCCCGGTAATTTTCCTAAAGAGGATCCCTTCAATTGAAGTTACATGTCAAAATTGTTAAGGTGCAAATTTGCAACCTATGTGTATTTTCATTACAATGAACCAATCCCTCCATGGTAATTTTCACTACAGAGGTCCTTCAATTTGAAGTTTACAGGTCACACTTTGTTAAAGGTGCATTTCGTGATTCCGCACCATTCTATTATTCTTGTCATTAGATATCCTGAGAAAAGCTACTCACAACTTTTTGAGTGATAATAACTGCTGCGACTTGCGTTTGGTTATGAGCAAATGCTGGTTTCCCTGTCCCTAGGCCCACTGTGCTATGTAATTTTCTGTCGTTACAGACAGAAAATACAAAATTGCGTAATTTCTTAGAGAGAGGGCCAATTTTTCCACGTAAGGATTGGCACAAATAGGAGTAATGTTAACGGTTCGGATGATATGAAATCTCAACTTTGTTGACGGTAAGTGCGGTGGGGAACGAGGCATTGTGGATCACGAAATGCCCCTTAGGTGCAATTTGCCACCTATGGTAGACCTTGAAATACCTACCTTTAAGTAAAATCTCAACAAAAATTTACCTACAATGAAACCAAATCCCCTCCCTGGGTAATTTTCCTAAAGGGGATTCCTTCAATTTGAAGTTTACATTGTCCCAAATGTTAAGGTGCAATTTGACCACGTTGTTAAAGCTTGGAAATAACCATTATTACATATTATACCTTTAACATCTCACAATTATCCTTACAATGAAACCAATTACCTCCCTGGTAATGTTCCTAAGAGGACCCATTTCCATTTGAAGTTTACATGGGACCGAAGATATAGTTTTAGACAATTTGCCAACAATGTGACATTACCTTGTTACTATGTTATATCAGTAAATTACTTGCCAACATTTTTATCGAAAAGTGTAAAAAGGGGGGTAAATAAAATAGAAAAATTCGCAAAACGCATAGAAATATTAGATAGACCCCCAACTCAAAGTATGTCACTGGAAAAAGTAAAAATACATTAAAAAAAAACATAAACCAAGTTAGTGGGTTGGGAGGGTGGGAAAAACAATTTGCCAACCCTCAAAACATGAGGTGCATTCCTTGCTGACAGAAAACGTTGTGACGTCTCTCAGAAACACTAGGAAGATTCATGGAAACCAAAGGAAAAAATACCCAAGGGGAACTGACCCACGCGCATCCAGAGAGCCCAAGAAGGAAACCAATCTGGTCATTTAGCGATGATAAAGTAGTATCGATTTCAGCGATAAAATGTATTTCATCACCCAAATCAAGATAGGCAGAACCAAATATTCTTGTGAAGTGGACATTCGTCAGGAATGCAATTATGTATTATCATTCCATCCACCAAAACATCTCAAAATTATACACAAAAACTAACATTTCTCATTCAAAGATATAACATAATTTTAGACAGGAGATGGCCTACACAAAATTTAAAACCATGGGTGAGATTGAAAACATGACAAATCCATCCTCGGTAATTTTCCTCAAGGAGGATCCCTTCGAAATTGAAGTTACATGGTCCTAAATTTGTTAAGGTGCAATTTGCCACATATGTTAGAGCTTGGAATACCATTTCCATATATACATTTAAAATCTCACAATTTTCCTTACAATGAAACATCCCTCCCTGGTATTTTTCCTAAAGAGGATCCCTTTCTCGCCATGTGAAGTGTTAATGGTCACAAATTGGTTAAGTGCATTTGCCAACCATATGTTAGAGCTTGAAATTACCATAACCTTTAAATCTCACAAATTTCCTTCAATGATGAAACAATACCTCCATGGTAATTTTCCCTAAGAGGATTCTCAATTGAAGTTTACATGGTCCCAAATTTGTAGGTGCAATTGCACCTAGTTAGAGCTTGAATACCATTTACATATCTACCTACAATCTCACAATTGTCCTTACGATGAATTAAACCAATCCCTCCTGGTAATTTTCCTAAAGAGGACCCCTTCAATTTGAAATTTACATGGTTCCCCGTATAGTTTTAGGACAATTTGCCACACAATTGACATTAACTTGTTTACTATGCTTAGACAGATAATGACTTTGCCAATCATTTTTATCTCAAAATGTAAAAGGGGGGTTTTAAAATAAGAATCAATTCTGCAGCGCAAAACAACATTCTCTGGAAATTGTCCAAACCTGACCCACCAATTTTTACAAAAGTCAAGTGAATAAAAAACACATAAAAACAAAAACAAAGACAACTGCAAAAAAAAACATGGATTTCAATAATTGACAAAGTTATCAAACCCACTACCTTAATATGAGATATAAAATCAAGCAGCAATTAAATAGCTCTTATCAAATGTCAAAAAAAACATTGTGACCTGGAGTTCAGTCTCTTTGTGGATAATAGAACTGCTGAAGATTAGTACTGAAAAAAGACCATTTGACAGAGTCTCTCTGAAAGCATGTTTCCCATCTTCACTTAAACTATAGACCATCATGATGGTACGTGCTCTCTTTGCTAGCTCTGATTGACACCATGCCTGACGTAGCAAGCGGCATGGCTGGCAAAAACGTCGGCAATATTCCTGTTTGCTGCGATGCCAGCACCTAGATGTGATCTCCTGCCTTTACATACACGCCGCTGTTAAATGTCAGACCATATGATCCTGGTCGTAGGTAATAAATCCCTGAATGTTGGAGGCAACACGTGCACGAATATCACCCCCTAACATCTGTCCGAAATAGATCATTGCTACCTAAATGAAACATTAAAAGAATGAGGCACTGCATGAACAGAATAAAATAGCGCGATATTGACGATTGGGATAAAGCAGCCTTTTTGCTCTGGCACCCCTTCCAGATGACTTCGCCGCCACCTACCAACTGGTCATTATTTGGCCAGCCAAACGGGACGATACTTGTCGCCGACGACCATGTTGCGGGTGACATGCTATGTGAAATAAACAGAAAAGATGGGGTATCCTAGTAATAAATAACAATGAACCATGGCCCCAAGATACGGCACCGATCAGCCACGCCCTGTAAAATTCAAGAGAAAGGCATTTGAGCAATAGCAAAAACATATGAATAATCGGTGTGACACGTAGCTCTGGGTAAGGTGCTTTCTTAAAATAAAAGAAAACAGATGGTCTGGCTTAATAAAAGTTGAAAGTTGATTGACCGCCAGCAGAAGTGGCAGTCCTATTTTAAAGCTAAGGACCGAATAAAAACGGGGACAGTACTAAGGACCACTAATACACTCTTAGATTATGCGTAAAACTGCTGAAGTGTTACAAGGTGCACCCCCCAAAATGACAAAAAGCCAAAATGCCTAAAAAGGCAAATGGAGGCTGAGGCTCACAAAATGCATGACCGCTGACACAGGACACAATCTAGTATCAAAGTGCCTTTCAATAGTTAGGATTGAGCCTGCCTACTTGGTAAGTCTTGAAATCTGAAGACTACCTTCTAATAATGGCCTATCTGATGAATCAAAGCAATATCGCCTACAACATATTGCACGAGTATTATTTAACCCCCTCATAAGCAAGTAAATCCGCTAACTCTCCATTACACATGACCCACTCATAATCAGAAGAGCAAACTGAAGGTAAAATACTCACCAGCTTGCTCAAAATTGGAAAGTTATTGGGAACCTGAGTCCTGAAGGGTTGTAAACAAAAACTCTCTTTCATCTAGACACATGGAACTACAGTAGGATCTGACCAATTATTCATTTGTGGACATATATGCAATGGCTAACTATATGTAGAAAATTAAGGATGGAGCAACCCCATGTTAACTTAAAAAGGGGACCATATATGGCAAATGACTTTGTGATATGCAATGCTGGCAAACATTAACTCTCCCCCAAACTCACTACACTGTTCCGTAGTGGCAAGAAGGTATCTACCACCAATAGGAGATGGTGATTTACAACAAAAACAAAATCTGCCTAAGTAATTATATTCCACAGGGCCCCTTCTTGTATGACTGTGCGCCATGTCCCAGCATGCCTACATGTGCAACCTTTATGGAGGAATTTGACAAGGCCGTTCCGGTTGCATTGGTAAGTTGCATTGTAGGCAAACACTTAGAAGCGGAACTTCCTCGGCCATATTGGACCCCTGTCATTGTGCGTATGGAATGATTGATGGGCCAGCCGAGTTTTGATTTGGAAGCTGCGTTGACCACAAAAAATGTCGTGTATTGGGGCCATTCTTCGGTCACGTTTGTGACCACAAAACGGGAAATTTGATTTTCAACCCAATGCTGCTTTGCAAATAACAATTGTATTACTGTTCTTGTATAATGAAAAAAACCTTAGGACCAAACTATCCAAAATAACGTTCACCACGTCGCCACCAAATGATTAGGTTGTTATTAGGGGCAATAAAGTTTCGGTCACATTTGTGAACCTCAGACAAAAAAAGGGGTTTTTAGAATTCAACCTTCAACTGTAAAATTCTGTGAATATTAAGTAGACTCACCATTCGTTATTTATTCAGGAAAGACACTTGGTATGTTGTCATTACAACAAGGTTGGTAATTAAAGAAACTATGTGTCAAAGCTTTACGGGGAATTAACAATTTATATCACTAAAAAGTACGGTCAATGTGCGTGACATTGGTGGTTACGTGTGTGACATCATCCATGACTTATAACACAAAATTGATGACCATTGGTAATGTTGCACCAAAAAATGAAGTTTTAATAAGATCTTGTGTATTTCCTATTCTCAACCATTCAAAACAATTAATTACAATGGCATCAGTAATAGCTTGCAAAGAGCTAAATGCTACTCTAGTATGGCAGATTTCCTGTGTTTGAAATAGTGCAAGTCTCCTAAATTTGGCAACTACACCCCAGAACTTGTCAAAAAGACACATGGAAATCAAGTTAAACCAGTCTTTATAAAATTAATTGTTTGTTTTCTTGTTTAAAACTGATTCATATTCCATCTCTTAAATGTAATAAGAGTTAAGCACTGCTAAGGTTCTGTAAATATGATCCAGGAATTTAAGTCCTTCAAATACTAAAATGGTGAGTGCAGTCGTTCACGTGTGTGACAGTATAGCACATCAATAACTTTTGAGAGAGGAAAGATCTAGACCATTTATTTTGTGATAAACGGGAACGGTACATATAAAACTGGCTTAATGACATGAAATATGAACATTAATGAGACAGTGGATTTCTAGTAATGTTTCTGAAAAGGCACGGGCGGGCGCCTATACTTTTTTACCATTTGTGACCAGGGAAACCCTTGCTAAAGTTGGTGCAAGAAAATAGGTGAATTGCCATGATGTATTGCTCTGCAGTTCCTATCAATTGACCTTTCCATGGTTGGGCAAGTCTGAAGGCTAGCTAGTAATGGTTAAGGTCGCCCATGTTAACCTGTGGCTGGGGTTACTACTTGGCTGGTGTGACCATAAATAACCTGAATGGAATTTGATTTGGGGAGCTGAGCTATATCTATTTATAAGTTATCATAGAAATGTTTGCCTTTCTGGGAACTATTAGGCAACTCTGAGCTTGGTGCAAGACCTAAATCGTTTTGTTCAAGTTCAATAGTTCCATAGTATTATGACATCGCAAACTACAGGTATAGTCATAACCTGACAAACATAGTAGGTGTTTTTTAAAAGTTGTAGGCCTTGGGTGCACCTGGATCTATATGGTTACCACAAAAATGACCAATATAATTCTTTTGCACTTTATTTTAAAAATGTTATTTTACAAGTAGTGAAACAATGTATTTGTGTCACTTCTCAAGATTTTGTTACCTGCCCGAAGCATCTAGTTCTGTCCTTTCTATGACCTGATAATGGTCAAATGAACATGGGACCCCAAGTTTTTTTTTCATGTTACGATACTAACACAAACCAGATATTGCTTGGAAAATCAGTGAAAGAAGTAGGAAGATGAATGTTCAATGGCCAGTTTTTAGTTTCGTTGGAGCAGTTTAATTTAATGCCTTTGACAAATTACAATTTCTTTGTCGTTGAATGCTATCTAAAATTGTAATTTAAAACAGTTCATACGGTCAGGGTAACATAATTGATTCTGTTGGTTAAATAAAATGTAGCAATTGACATAATGCTATAGGCAAAATCCAAAAATATGCTCATTACCAGTATGTGAAGTTTTACAGAACCACAGATTACAGGTTGAGCACATTCGTTAACCCATTTCATCCGAAGTTTGCTGGCAGAGGAGTTGTACATAAAATTTATTCATTGAAATGACGGGCAACGCACCATAGATTTTTATTTCAAACAAAGACAAACAATATGGTTTTAATATAGGCTTATTTATAAAATACTTCTCTCTAAATTTTGGGAATAAAATTTTAAAAACACACAAATTAAGCAATAATGGCTGATTTCTGATCAAGAACAAATCTTTGTCTGATTTGCTCCTAAAATAGAGCTTTATGTATTAAAATGTCACCAACTTTAATTTTAAACTAGGACTAAGGACAAGAAAGTTGCTCAAATAAAACAAACAAAAATGGACTTCACGTAAAAAAATCGAGAATTAGGATTGGGATCCCCAAATTCCTTATTTCAAGAAACATTGCTCATCTACACGATACCCACTGAGGGAGTTTTCAGTTCATAACCCTTACGCCCCATGTGGGAGTGAGTGGTTGAAGGTATAAGGGGAAGAGGGGAAAAGAGAGAAAAAAACCTGAGCGGGCCAGGCGATTTCGTGCCCATGTGTGTCTTCGTTTGATGACGTCATTGCTGCATCCTGGACTTAATGCATTTTCTCACACAGCGCATTGGGTTTTTTTTTTTTTATGTTTGTGGTGTAGGGTTATAGATGTTTTGGGTTCATAAAAGAAACCTAAGAGTACAAAAATATTAACATCAACAAAAATGAGGACATGTGCTAGATATTAAAGGACTATTACTGTTTGAATGATTCAACTTTGATCACCAACACATGAAAAATTGGTACCTGGAATTCAGTTCAACTGTAACTGAAGTCTTCATCCGCAGAATGAACTGATTCTCGGGAAATGTTGACCTTTGAGGCCACACGAGTCAGAACCGGGTCATAGACTTTGGAAAGGTTGTATCGTCCCCCGTCCTTGTTAGGGTGGGCTGGTGGCTCTGATGTAAATTGCCTCCTTGACCCCTCTCTCGAACCAGCGTGACTCCGGTCTAGTATCCTGACCTCATCCAGGTCAATAAAGTGGCACGGGGATTCTATGTGGATATGCTGGGAGACCTCGGAGGAAGTGGAGCTTGGCCGTCTATGCTCTATAAAATCTAGTTTGTTAGAGAACGTTCCAGTCTCCCCTATGTAGATCCGACACTGTCCTCTAGACGTACTGCCTTGACAGTGTATAGAATTAAACAAGTCCAGAGATGTCCTTTTTCTCCGATATATTTTGGAGACACTAGCTTGCGTAATCTTGTAGGTTTAAAACAAGTGGTGTCGCCCGTAAGACCCGTATATTCTGCGTAGGGCCGTTTCAGAGGTCCCTTTCACGTATGGTTATTACGACTGTAATCCTTACCTGCAGATAAGGGGAGACTTGTGGTTGTAATTGATACTCATGAATACAAGCAAAAGTGTGAGGACCTTTTGAGCGATTAGTGCCACTACAAAAATCTGGGTTAAAGATCCCACGTCTAAGTATAAGAAGGAACTGATCAGGTTCTCAAAACTGAGAATTAGAAGGGGCATCAACAGAGGTCGGAATATCGCAAATTGGACCCACTACAGAGGCACACCAAAATTTTCTGGGTTGCCCAAAGTGCCAACAAAGCAAACTATTCCTTTGAGACCCCATTTTAGTAGTTTGGGTACCATTACTTTACAATTGTGGCTAAGTATCTCGCTGATATCCTTTCTCCCCCACCCCAAATGGTCGCCAATCAAAGTAAACATCACGTTGCTAATCTTCCGGAACTTTGCAGGACTGTATATCAAAAATGACGCCGTGGAGGAGGATGAAGAGCTTCGCTCCTATGATGTAAACCAAGCATTGTTACATCTGTACCTGTTGGATAAGAGCACTCAGTATTTATACAGTGTAGGTTGGAAAGTGACAAGACATTGAGTGAACGTTCCATTTTCATCAAGAAAATTGTCAAATTACTTGAAGTGTGCCTCGTTGCACCTATTGTTTACAATGGCGTTCTGTGTACCAGGCACAACCATGGGGCCGCGATGGGGTCTCCGGTTCCCCAATTGTTTGCAACCTATATATGGAATATTTAGAGCAGATTGCCATTGAACAGCCCCCACAGACCCTTATGGTGGTTTCGAGATATTCGACGACACGCACCCCAGTGTTAAAGAAAACAATACGCTCAGGAATTCACAGACCATCTTATTCTGTGGACCCTGACATCAAATTCACTACAGCGGGGGAGGAGAATAGATCGCTTGCCTTTCTAGATACGCTGATGTCTCAAACGGAGGGAAACTTAGACATCAAGATATCGGCAAAAAACCCACTCACACAGATCAGTACCTTAACTTTTCTTCGAATCATCCAGTTGAACATAAATGGGTTATCCAAACCTTGTTCTACCGGGCGGAGAGCGTAATAACTGATCCCGTTGTTGTTGAGGAGGAGAAAAACCCAACATTTCTGAAGCTCTCACAAAGTGTGGCTACCTGAAGTGGGCCTCAGTAGATTCAAAGCGGTCGTTAAAAAAGGCCACCCACCCAGCAGTGAGCGTAATAGTACTGGCACCACAAAATCAAAGGACTGCAGTAGCAGTTGAAAATTCCAGGTACGCTATTTATGTGTTGTGATCAAAAGTTAATCATTCAAACGATATAATATCAAACACAGATGAACTTTAATTCCAAGGGAATATTATCGCTTTTATTAAACTGGACATCAGTACTGCTTTTATTAAATGTCATTTTTTTCTGCCCAAATCAATGGATCACAAAATTGCATTTAATCCTTACTCCCAAAACATACTGGCTACAACAAATATGAAATTAAGTTGTTTAATATGTAAAATGAAAGTTGTGCATGTTTGTGAAACAATGGCAAATAGTGGAATGGAAATGCAAACAATTGAAATAGGCTCAAAAAAGGAAAACTCCATCCCAGAAGGAAAAATATTGAATTGCATTATACCATTAAATTGGGCTATAAATATATTACAAAGGTCTAGCCATTATTTGAATTAACTCAGGCCAGTCAAGAATAGGACAATGATAACAATAATTATAGACAGTATTAGATAAGCTTTTTTCCTATGGAGTGGTTACGTTGCGAATGGATATAAACTATATCTTAACTTGGCAAGAATTTTAGTTTATGAAGGCCAGTATACAGTTGGGTTTTGTATCAAAATGAGTACCAGAAATGTTTTTGAGTAGTCACGCCTTCCCCGTGATTTCAAGACTTTAAACTTAATTATACTGTTTGTTTATGCATCTTTTTGGTTAGAAATTTTACCAGAACACCATTTTAGGGCGGCATTATTTGTTTAGGATTGGACCAGTCATTTTTCTTTAGATTTTTAAAATTTACTTCTCATTTCATTTTTTTTCTTTCATTCGTGGCACTCGCAGATGATACCCTATTCAATGACCAGTGCCCGGTGCCCTTCGACCCAAGAACAAAATCTGTATCGATAAACAAGTTGATGACCAGAAGTTACATCAAAGACATTAAATCTCTATGGTAACCAGTGCAGATGAGACAGGCATTAGGGGAGACAGAGACAGTCA
>JAMKCH010084556.1:0-96625 GCA_023653785.1 Ophioderma brevispina | reverse complement strand
AATGGGAAGAACTTTTCGGACATCATCTGTGGAGTCCCTTCACAGTAGGCCTCAATTGTGGTACTCATTTTATGTGAAATATCGTTGTTATTTTAAGCCTTTTTATGTGCAATATTATTGTATGTTACACTACATACATGTACTACTATACATGCAACACTATACTAATACTAAAAGTTTTATAAGAGTGCAAACGTGGAAATTACATACTATCATTAACAACACTGACATGATGGATTAATAACATAGGTACCGACACCAAAGCAAGTCCTTATCAATATTTTGAAAAAGAATTATATGGTAATTGGCGGCCATATTCGAAACCAACATGGCTAACACCAGATATCAAACGTGATTTATATTTAGATATCTTTTGACTCCATTAAAACACATTATAAGACCAACATCAATCAATATTATTATTTCAATGAATTTAAAAGAGATATGTCAATTTTTGGTGCAATTTTTGCGCCTATTGGAAAACAAAATGGCGGACACAAGATATTTAAAATATACTGTCCTATTTGGATTCCTTGATTTGAAAACATGGGTATAGACACAAACATCAAATTCGTATCGGTGTTATTAACGGATATATGAGACTTTGAAAATAAGATGGCGGCCATTTTGAAAAATGACCGCCATGGTCGCCACAGCTCGAACCAGCTGGGGTCCCGTTTTTGAATGTTGAGTTTTATGGTCCTATTAAGTGTGTGTCATAGTGTTACATTTCTATCACAAAGTGCACGATTTCCAATTTGATAATCCTCTGACTAGTGGTGCAGTGGCAACACGCAGTCATGGACACTGTATTTCATGACACCTGTTGCAAACCTAGGATACCCATGACTTGCTAGGCCTTTTAACCCTCGTCTACCAGACCCATTTTTGGGTTGTTTCCACCACTTGGATTTTTCTTTGATTAATCAATTAATACCTATAATAAAATTTGGTACTACTGATAGTTTTGGAGTGTTGTCTGTCTATTGGTATCACAAATAGTACAAGAAGGATTTACATATCACGTCACCTGACGTCATATATAACGTGTGTATCAGAAATTAAATACATTTTTTTGTAAATCGACTTTTTCCGACTTTGCTGGCTCACCCTCTGTTCTCTCCTCATCAGGTGGGATAGAACTGAACAATATTACCTGAGATATATTGGAAACATGGCTCACATTGTCTAAGCTCAGCCTTCATGATAGATTGTTTTGCCTGATTTTGACATCTATCGTTAAGAATTGCTGAAGTTTATTCCTACGATCATGCCTCAGAAGTACAGTAAGATATTAGCAGAAGGTTACTTTTTTCTGACCGATCACGCTTGTCAAGATAATAAACTGACCAAGAATCCCGACGCTTATCGGAGTCATGTGTTTTTTGCACCTTCGAGTTTGCTTTCGCTCACGCCTAAGCAAGGTGGACATTCGTTTTAATGATACTACGGATGTGGTTTGAAAGCATGTGGACGTGTGTAACATGACAATGAGTGTTAAGATATTCAAAACGCTTTGATTATAACTAACATTAAAAGGAAAAGTTTTCAAAATGCCTTGTTGTAATAGCACCATTGAACTCTTCACTCATCCATTTTACAATGGTACGAGAAGTGGACCACCATGTTTTTTGCATTTAGGCTTAGGACAGTCAATCTTACATTGGAACAACCCGAAGATCATATGAGATTCTCCAATCTATAATCACTTCTGAACAAAAGAACCATTTTCTATTGGGATTTGACCTATGGTCAATGCAGTGACCATCTTTTTTATATACAGGAACTGTTAAGCAGTGGATTGTGCAACTTGTGTGGTGGGGAATAAAACATGAAAAATTTTCCCACATAGATAAGCTGTGCCCATATACATAATTTTGCGATAATCTGGCCCAGTTGTACCTGTACTAATATGCCCTGGAGAGGGCGTTTCAAAATGGCACAAAAGCCTAAACTGAAAAGTACACCTGGAAAGATGTCATTTTCAGATATGATGTATTGTGATCATCTGCTCGATCTGGTAATGTCTTCAGTTTCACTGATGCATTCATAAGGGGGCGCTTTTCAAAATATGGCCGCAAAATCCCATCATATCAAGCCAGAGAAGTGGGCGCTCTGAGTGCAAACTCTATCGTACACAGATTGTCCCAAATGGTAATTTTCACCTCCAGACCATGACGTCTTATGCCATGGATGCATCAACCACATTGGCCTAGGGGGACGCACTCAACCATCCAGTGACGTACCGAGGCATTTGATCCAGAAGGAAAAAATTCCTAAGTCGTCCGCCAGAGGTGATTTTTGCTCTGAACTTGACAAAATGCTTGACTAAATTTGCCAAATTTTCATTAATTTTGCACCTTTAATGTTGAAATTGGTCGAAATCCCCGAAGAAGAGGGATAAAAAATACTATTTGGTTCATATCGTCCCACTTTTTTTCGAACCAGAGCCACTTTTTTCACCTGCCCCCGGTCGGTACCCAATGAAACCATCGAATGAAGGCATCACCATCCAGAAATGCAGTAAATGGTGTCCCTTTCATCATAGGGGACTTCACGCACGAGATGCATTAATGTTCCATTTCTTTAAATAGGTACCCCAATTATTATCCTTGCTAGACCGACATGTCGTGTTTAGGGGTGCTTTTATAGTGGGTCCATTTGACCATATCTCTGTTAAAGCGTAACAACAGCAACATAAATGGAAAAACAGTAATTTGTCAATTATTGCACTAGGGGGCAGTGCATATTATGGTATTAATGGCTACACGAGGTATTCCTGTGTTTAGATGTCCATTTAGTGTCAATGCACATAAAAGTTAATTTCAAATGTTAGTTCACAGATTAGGGCAATCTTTTTTGCAACAGAGGGTGAAACGGGTCTCCTTTTTTACTGAATAGGTAGGTGTTGGGGGTGGAATGAAGGTGTCAGCTCTATGATGACAACATTAAGTGGTATATGAGTGCACTATTGGCCCGGGCAGCATTGATCCTATCTACCTTATGAACAGGATGACTTCTGTCAATACAGATCAACCACAGACCAGGCGACTTTACTTAAACAGAGCAGCAAGGACTGCTTGAGCATGAGAGGTTGCACTGTCCTTGCAGATGATGGCGGCCAGCCTATTCATATAGCAACTCGCCAGATCTCAAAGAATTACCGCAAGACGGAGTTGCAACCCACAAGCAATTTTGGGTGCTTTGATTGGTCGGTCGGCGGTTATTTCCCATGACTCACATACTATCTCGTCCTCCGTCCCGTTTATTCATACCAACAAAAAAAATACCCCTTACGTGGAGTTAATCCCTCAGCTCCAACGGTTTTGGAATAAGAAAATATTCCGTGACCTATATAAAAAAGTCAGATACTTTCGTCAAGATTTAAACTTTTACCGATGTTGGCGTTGTCTAATTGGGATTTCTCTTTGCCGCCCTCCCCTGTGTCCTTGTTGACATTACCACTGAATATGACACAGTATGGCATCGAGGCCTGGCACTTCCAAGGGCTTACTGTTACAGATCATGCCTGGCACGCTACATTTATAGCTATCAAATTCAACTTCGTCCACCAGACCAGCGATGACACTAATTACGAGGGGTGATTGATTAGTTCTAAGCCTAAGGTATAAAGAGATATGCTACAAATTTCAAATTTACACGGTCTACAGTTTTATTCTTCAAATGAAAATTCCAGAAGTTTCATGTGTATAGCTTTCTATTTTTAACTGGCAGGTAATCAAACCTTGAGAGTTTTGCCGGACCTATTGAAGTAATTTACGCAAGAAAATAAACGTTGAGGGTTGCCTTTTCATCTTATGGGAAGAGATAGTAGTCAAAACCGGGGTGCCAAATACGGGTGAAATATGCTGGATATTCAAAAAAAAATACCGAGATTGAAGCCACCCTGATTATTGTCAGTCATTGCTTCCATAGCTTATGGACTTTGGCATGTCATGAGGCAGAAGCACCCCCTAGCAGATTCCTCTCCTCACCATGTAATTTTCTCGCGTCATGCTTCAGTAGGTCCGGCAAAACTCTCATTGTTTGATTACCTGCATTAAAAAATAGAACAATATACACATGAAACTTCTGGCAATTTTTCATTTGAAGAATTAGACTGGAGACGGTATAACTCTTTCTACCTTAGGCTTCGAACTTAATCAATCGCCCTCGTAGACCAAGAACTGGTGTTCCAAGGATCTCTCCAGCTTCACTTCTGTTCATTTTGTTCATCCATGACCTTATAATTACAGATACATTTCAAGGAAATATGGTTATGTGATCTTACTATTCTGAAAAAACACCGTCGGAAAGTATAGTCATAGCTTCCCCAGCAAGGCCATAAACACATTTAGTAAGTACAAAGGACAGTGGCACATATAGTTGAGCAAATTAAGGAGTATCAGTAGCATTCATCCAAACAAAGGGAAGCTAGATTTGAGATAGATTGGAGCCTCGATGTATATGTAAACAACATAAGACTTGATTTCCAATCTAACTAATAGCTGGAAGTAAAGCTTTGAACGGTCATTCTCCTTTCATCAACAAGGAAGTTACACTGAGTAAAATCACGTGCGCAGCAAGTTCATCAACTATCCGTACAGCGTGTGCCCCAGGAATTAGAACACATAACACTCAATTGTGTGACGTGAGTCTTTTCAAGACCTTGTGATCTATTAGTGGTTGTCTACACCAGTTGAGCTTCCTCTTAGCTTGCCGCGCATACTAAATATAATCTTAGAAGACAAGAAGTCACTAACCTAGCATGGAGATTAGGGCCAAAGATAAATACAATCCACCATCACCTCATCAACAGAGGATCAGTGTTGTCAGTATCAACCTAAAATCCAGACACCAACTGCTCCTCTGAAAGGAATTTTCCATATGTCCTACAAACGTAAAGACTATTATGCTCACGGGTATCAAGAGTTGGATGAGAAAAAGGTTTCGACATCTTTTTTCTTTTGTTTTTATTGCATGTGAAGCAGTGAACAATAAATACATTTACAGTCATGCAACCAAGTGACTGGGAGAAGGACAAAGTATTCCAAAAAACAGGAGGCCAGTCTATTGTTCAAAGAGCGAATTTCGTGGAAACTGATCTGTTCCACCAGTGCTGCTGGGAAGACTTTTTCACAAGGCGGTTTCGCTTATGGATGAAGGATTAGTCAACTGCTTGGTTTCTGGATGGTGGTTAAGCAATTGGTCCTGCCACAGACACACTACCATGGTGAGCGTTGATCTGAAATTATGACCGTAGCAGCAAAATACTCGTGGGGCCAATGGGCACATGCTTGGATGCATCATCACAGTGCGGTGGTTAATTGCAGGCAAACTTGCCGTGTGGCGCAAAGAAGCAAATTTGAGATGGGTAGTGCATATTTCTCACGATTCCTATATTTTTACAGCCTTTTCTCTAGATATTATCTAGAGGTTGGCGTTGGGCTTCAAGGCCAAAATGTGGAAATGGTTGTCTGACAGCCCAGCCAGTTAGTACAAGATGAACACCATATAAGGCTTATCTCAAAATGCCCTTATTACATGCCAAATGGAGCGGGTATTTGCAAAAATGAAGGATTATCTGTTTTCACATTATCTTGAGATATATCCCCCATTTCAAGGTGTCATCTACCAGGGGGATATATGGCGGTGCTTCTCTGAATGGCTATCAAATTCATGACCCAGAAATTGCTAAATCATGTTGTTGGATAGACACTCCGTAAAATATGCATATTAATACTCAGTGTATAATATAAAGTTAAGATCGGCTGCAATTTAAACGTGCCCTCAAGTATACTCCTGTGCAAAAGAACTCCTCTACTATTGTTGCCTTTGTATAATGATTGGTAATGGCTTGTGCATCAGTGAGTACGAGTTTTCTAAAAAACACTCCTCCATCCTTGGATTCTTTATCGACACAAAACAAAAGATACGCAGGCTTAAAGGATGACATGTCTTGGTAATTACGAAAAATGTGGTTAGTTACATTCATTTCAGTAACTGTTGTACAAATCAGCAGTGCTTCCGATTTTGCTAAGGAACGCATGATTGAATGCCTTTTACTAACATCCGTAGTAGGTTTGCTTTTTGTGTTTTTTTGCACAGGATATATCATTTTTGCTTATCCAGAATGGCTCGATGATCCTAAAATATGAAAATATCACCAATCAAACAGGTTTCAAGCCCATAAAGTCGTAAGAGATCGGCTTTATTGTTGATATTATGGGATTTTGGCGGCCATTTTGAAGCCCCTCTCCTGGCAAACCTGGAAATCCAGAGAGTGGGCCAATATCTGAAAATGTTAGTCTAAGTTAATGCTACAAACTGTGGAAAAAATTTGGTACTTTATCAATTACGTGCACAATTCATCATAATAGAGAGCTTAACAGCCTGAACTATTATGGATTCAGCAAGATGGTTGCAGGTTTGATGGGCCATCAATGGAGAGGTTGAAGTCTCAACAATTTAAGGTGTTTTCCACGAAGTGAAAACCATCTTCAAGGGAACTATATTGAAAACTCAGTGAGGAATCAGAAGTTGTTAGACCATTTTCTAGAGGGATGTGGTCCTTTATAATCAAAAATATACAAATTTGATTGGTGAGACCAGAAAAACACCAGGTAATTCAAAAGTTACAATGTGATCTTATATAGCTCAGTGAAGGACAACTTACCAACAAGTCCTTATAAACAACTGCAATGCAACCACATAGTATGGTGACCACAAGAGGTTTACTCCAAAAAGCCACCAAGTTCAGGGGTGTGGTACGTTCCCCAATTATGAACCAATTCATCTCCATTTTACTACGACTCGGTTATGATCACCATATCTGCCATCTTATTTTCAATGATGTAGTCACAGGTTAAGTGAGTTTTGTTCATGAAGAGTTCGCACCATTCCAGAGATGGCATTAAGGTTACAAAAAGTATCATGTTGACGGGTCATAGATTAATTATATTGGCTAGGTTTGACCACATGAATTTCTTTCTCAAGTCTATCAGTAACAGGCACAGAATTGGTGTAAAGATCTGCGGGAATTGATTTGGAATTTTAGCGATCTTGATTTCTTCCAAAGAAAAGAAGTCTAATGTGGGTCAGCCCCCCCCCCCCCGTCTGCTTTGAGCAGTGAAAGGACACTAAGGTTGTATGCACAAAAGGTAGACCAGGTTTAAAGTTAGACCTGGTCTTAAGTCAAAATTAGTTTTGTCCAAAATGGAAAGTTATTTACGTTTTCTTCATGGAAGTAACCGAACTATCGATTTCAAAGATTTAAATGCAAATTTCAAAATAAATACAAAATTACCCTTCATGGTCAATGCAAAGGAAAAATGTCTTTTCTGGTAGGACAGAATGACACTTAGACCAGGTCTAAACTTAGACCTGGTTCTCACTCTTTTGTGCATACGGACCTAAGTTCTTTAAAGGAAGTACAGGGCGCGTCCCCACAATGGTGCAAGAGATAACCCAATTTCTTAAAAAAACTGCTGAAGATGTGAATTTCATTTTCATGAGGGATATTAATATAGAGCTTTGTTTAAAGTGTGCAAATCATATGACAATCCGCCAACGAAGCCAGAGAGATATGACGGATTATTTAAGGCCATCTGTTTTTCACCCATTCCAATGGGATTTACACAGTTAACATAATTTGTACCGTTTCTGCTGTCAGGTGAGCGATTTCCAAACACATGAATGTACTGCTGTTTCATGGCATACCATTAGATATTAAAATGAGAGTAACAACAAAACGCACCACAATATTAGTTTTTAGATTTATTAATGGCAAATAGGCATTAGAAATATAACACGGCAATTGATTAAACCTACCAGTCTGCTTTCTAAAGAATTATGATCAGACAAATTATGCCTATTTTGATATTTACATGTGTAGTTTCAGTGATAAATAGCATTTTTGCTCAAATAACTTGTAATATAAGTGGCATATGTGTTTGAATATCTAGTCACATTTCTTTTTACAAGGAAAATAAATTAATACGCTTCGTGGTATGGAATGAACAGCCCTTGCTCGGCATGGCCTGTTTGCCTGTTATCTTTAAACAAGGAGCCAAAATGTGTAATGACACAACAGGATAGCGAGTACGTTTTTTCTTGCCGTTTTTTTTTTTAAAAAAAAAAAAAAATTTTATTAAAACAAAAAATGGAAGAATGTAGCATTCATTCAAGAGGATCACACGTATTATTAATTTTGTTACTTTAAATGACTTGAATCTAAAAAATGTCATAAAAATCACTGCTTTCTTAAAAATCTGTTCATTTACATGCACTACTTTGACAATGAATATTTCAACAGGGTACCCTGTAGAACGATTATTGTCAGGCTGTCATGCAGCTTAAAAGTTATATTGTAGATTATTAAGATATTCAGATGAGACTGTTTTATTTTAGTAGCATATCACTTTCAGGTTCCGTTCTGAGATTATCATTAGTCAATGCACGCGATTGAGTCGACCAATCTATTTATATACCGATTAATCACTAACTCTGTAAAATCCCATGGAAATGGATGAAAAGGAGATAGTCATTAATAATCATTTCATATATCTGATTTGCGGTGGGCAGCAGATTGTCATGGGATTTGCACAATATATGCAGAAGAGTATAATTAATATCCCACATGAAAATGGAAAATCACAGGCTTTAGCAGTTTTTGAGAAATCGGAGTTATCTGCTGGCCCACTTTTTTTGGGACACCCCTGTATATCGTCGCTGGGCAGGGAAAAAGGGAAAAAAACCGATGTGCATTTGATCTTGAAATCAAAAGCTTCTATGCGTGAAAAAAATGGACGGAACCAAATTCAAAACCTATATGTGACCAAAATTCTTTCTTCATTAGAACTGTCCTGAAACTAAAAAATAATATGCGTTAGTAACTTCATAGATGTGTTTTGTTAAAGCAAAATCTATTATTATTAAATCAATTAGTTTTAAAACTGTGCATTCGGAAGATATATAGGACGTTATGAAGGTGCTAGTAAATGTGCACACAGGAGGTTTGAAAATGAGGCCCAGTTTCACAGAGCTTTTATTTCTAAGGTCAAATGTGACATAGGCGGTTTTCCTACCAGCGACGGACACTATGTTCTGGTAGATATTTTCTCCTGGTAGATCGTGAGGCTAGTAGCTCGGGATAGAAACTGGCAGCATGGTCGGTGCGGGTACTTGTAAAGCACTGAGGGCTGAAGGGGAAGAAATAGAAAATAGAAATGTGAAATAGGAAATATCAAAAGAATTATGGCATCCTCCCGTCATGCCTAAGTAACACCATTGCTGTGAAAAGCATGTCAAAACTCACTTGGACATTAAAAGCTGTTGTTGTGGTAACCATGCTTATTTTGTGCTATCTGCAACCAGGTTGAAAGATTTGGCCAGATTAACCTTAGATCATGTTAAGATATTAAAGAGAAATTACTTGAGGAATTAAATTAGGCCAATTCATTGGTAAAATGCATTAACACTTCAAACATTTAAGTGGCAACAGGCTACAGCTACAACTGCAACAAAGAGTGCTCATTGTGATAAATGTCATGAAAAGAGCTTACAAGCTACTCAAGATGCATTTCAGGGAAGCATTATGACAGGATCGCCGTATAAGCGAGCATTGGGCAAATGTGAAAAATATCGAGCTTCAACTGTAATGGGGACAAGATTAAAAGCGGAAGAGGAGCACTGTGAGACAGACAACCCAAATGAATGTAGTTTTACGTCGATTACAAGGACATCCAACCTTCCAGAGTACCTTACAAGAAGAAATTGACTTGACTCTCCCGTTCACCTTCAACCGGATAAACAAAAAAAAAATGACTTGAACTTCCATCCAAACAGAATACGCATTCGCATGAACTCCAGCACTTCAGAAGAAGGAAAACCTGTGCCGAGGGGCATTGGATCGAGGTCACAGAGACGATGGCCTCGATCGATGGCATTTCAAGAGTGGGGGGCGACGAACGCAGGCCTGTTTTTTGTTTTGGTTTTTGTTTTTTGTTTTTGGGGGGGTGGAGAGGGGGGGGGGACGAAGGTAAATATCCACAACGTCATGGGGTAGCAAAAGCTGGGAACACGCCAAGTTTCAAGTTAATACACACATCTATCGAGAGGAGTACATCTGGATACGTACGTGTGGCATGGAGTGCGTATTGGAGTATTAATTTTGCGAAGAAAATGTTAACCCAAATTAGCTGTATTACGACATAAAACGAAATAGTTCTTTCGAAATAGTGGTTGTAGTACATTCGAAGACGACTCAAATGTACAAGTTTAGTGTCCATACATTGGTTAGGGGAGGGCACAGAACTAAAGAGAGTTTTGATACTGATTACGCTTCAGCATACTGTGATATTTGACGAATCTGGTCCTGCTTACGGGTCACTATACAATCGTGTATGTAGCGCGTGCCGATTGCTAAACATGGTGAATAAGAGTAGAGAAATTCATTAGTAGGATTTACTTCTCCCCGAAGACACTGTCAGAATTATGTGGTCGGCTTTTTTGATGTGACAGGGAAAGAAGTACATAAGTAAGGGTCAAAAGTGCATGATATTAGAGACTGGCCATGGGCGCCTATATATGCGATTAGCGGGAAACTTCAGATGTGGGGCAGAGTTAATCAGCAATCGATGGGCCTTGACTGCAGCCCATTGTGTGTATAAGTTCCATTTCTTTTTAATCATCATCATCGAAAACTATGATCAATTAATTAATGATACATTGATCATGTTACTGATTAGACGTTCATTACAAATACCGTATTGACCGTAACAAGCAATGTTTGTAAACATTAGGGCCTGGTCTCTGAAACTTAGGTCGGCCTGGACGGACTGTTACACACGGGCAATTGTATCTGTTAGAGTTTTAATACTATGGGCCCTAACGATTGGGCGGGCATGGATGGCAGTCAACAAAAGAAAGTGCCGTAGGATGTTAACTGGTCTATCTTTGAGTTCCATTAAATGGAGTGCGTACGTATAGATAATTAAGCTTGTATAACAGCAAAAACAAGACATCGTTAAAAGATTTGGACAATAAAGCTGTTATTACGAATGCTTGATATACAGTGTGAGTCAAAAAAAAACTACATTCAGAATAAAAATAATAAAATAATTAAGGAATTACTTTTGCTAAAATGTTTGCTTGTGGTTGGAAAGAGGAGTAAACAGGCTTTCAGAAAACGTTATTTGGTGTCATTTGGGACTTTGGAGGAAGAAGTTACGCATATTTTGCTGAGAGATTTTAAAAATTCTGTTTGACGATGTTTGGCCAAACAAAGATGCATCGTTTACATAGAGTAAAAAATGGTTTTCAGCCATAAATTGAAGTAAAAAAACATTTAAATCCACCAAATACTGTTAAAATAGAAGGTGGGGAATAACTGAAGATTATAAAAAAGAAAAATTTTTTTTTTTTTTTAATAAAATGCAAAGTGAAAAAAATGTTCAATTCCCAAAAGAAAGTCAAGAATAGATGTGTAAGACCACAGCTTATAATTACTTTGGATCAGCGAGATTCATGATTTTAACCTACAACGATTGGGAGCCAAGTGGAAACCATAGAAGGTTTTGTATTCCGCTTGAAAAAACAGTGCGATATTTAAAATTTTAAGTTTTAATTCAAGTTATTTACAGAAAAAAACTTCAGCTTTAGTTATTCTCACAATTTAGGACACAGAGAATGCTGTATTCTGTGCCAAATAATTACCTTAGGAGATGTAAAACAATAATCTATGAGCAGTTTCATTATGTTCATGAAACTGAACATGATATGGAGTGATTTTCGATAACTGACACTATGATTGACAACCATGGTAATTGAAGTTGTTGAAGATATTTTTACGTATAATATTATGTTGCACAATGGCCTTTTAGTTCAAAACTGATCTGTTTTTTATCGAGAAGAAGGTCGAACCATCGAAATTCGCAATGTGGGGAATTGTATTTGCTCTGGCTTCGTCGGTGTCAGTCTATCCGCATTGGTATGGCTAAAATCGGCCAAAAGAATTTGAGGTCTTACCACAAAATTTGACAAGATATGACCAAACGTCTGAAATGACACAAAATAAAAAAAAACTTCTGATAGCCTGTTATCCTTGTAAACAATCAAAGCACCAAACATTCATGCAAAAAGAACGTTTAACTTATGAAGAAAACATCTTTCCTGATGTAGTGTTTTTATTGACTCACACTGTATTGTGCTCTTACATGTCTTTTGATGATTTTGAAATCAAAACATAAACTTAATTTGAAAGTTGAATGTATTATCAACGATAAGCAAATTTAATTTTGTAGATTTTGTTATGAGGAAACCTGTCAACGTCGGCAAATGTTTTGAATATACCGAACCATTTTATTGCACTGTGATCAAGGGATAGAGGAGGTTATAGGGTTCTACCCACAATGCCTTTCTTCCAATATAAATTTTGCACTGATTGTCACATTGAGTTTTTTTTTTTTTTTGAGAAACGGTACTTAAATTGCAAGATTGGATGAGTTCGTCATTTGGGTTACATTTTGCACTATGAACTCATGGACAATCGGGGAGAACACTTTACCATCCTTTATAAAGGAGATAAAGTATCATAACTTTGGAGCTTCCAGTAGCAAAGGCTTGCAGTGACTCCCGACATTTGTTTATGTTTTCCTCTTTACCCATCTATATGTTTCCTTTTCTTCAGAAAAGAACCACAGGGAATGAACATCACTTTAGGGAATCGGGTGAAATAAAAACCATTCATCTCGTACGATTCGCACCAGTGTGAGAGTTTTCCACATCCAAGATACAACCAAAACTATTGATAATGACGTTGCCTTGTTGAAGCTCGGCGTACATGTGAATTTACAGATTACATTAGCCCGTCTGCCCTTCACAATAGCAGTCATTGAGACACAAACTTCAAAAACAAGCATGCTGATGATGGTGATTGGAATGGCGGTAGAAACCAAAACATCGAAGTAAGTTTTAGGACGGTAGAAGTAAACCATTGTCCGACCTCCAAGGCACACAGTCTTACTCATTAGTCCGGGAACAATGGTGACAATAGGGCAATCGATTCAGTTGACTCTTTACGCAACATTGTTTCACGCTTTTATTCCGTTATGTCTATTGAGCCCCGGGGACTATGGCTCACGTCGGACTATATCTGCTTTACACACAGGTGTTGTTGGTTGTTTGTGTGTGTTGTAGCAAGATATATATTTCTAGTAGGGTTTTATAAACGAGACTCCTTATTCTAGAAGTTTGTTTTATATTGATAAAGGGTTGCTGAAATCAGGATTTTTGGTCCAACCTATGGGAAAATGTGGGGAAGTTTGTTAAAATAAGGGTGGTAAAATTAGTATGGGGTGGGTAAATTTGAAATCAAAGTCAAATTATTTTTAAATGTACACCAATGTATTTGACTCATTATATGGATTAAAAATAGTATTATAGGTTGCATAGGTTCCACGTTTAGTTACCGGCTACAGCCTAATGTCACTGATTTTGTTGAACCGGTGTCAAATATTGCCCTGTCATACGCAAGCAGAAAATGTATTTCAATTCTGTAGTGACAGTTCTGTACACAATTTGAGGTAAGTTTTGGTGACCCCTATATACCATGTAGACCCTTGTTACATTTTGTCAATAATTACGAAAACCAAATGCCAAACATGTAAAAACAAGGCACAAGATGGAACAATTGACACCAGTTTCAACAAAGAGAGCACTGGGTAACGTTTACCCAGGATGACCTTGCACCTGAAGTAGGGCTGTACCTATTATAAATGTCAGAACCTCAGACAAAAAATATACTTAAAAAACCGAGGGGCATTGTTTACATGCGATGCATCATTTAAAGCTTGTTTATCAGCATTCAAATCTATAAATATCTCAAAATGAAAAAAATAAATCCAGGACTTTATCCGGGTGTCGTGGGAGCAGGTCACATAGCCATGTTAACGTGTCTCAATCAGGTTTCTTATCAATCGAAGTATCTCCGAGAAGTAATGTCCTTGATAAGTACTTTACGGAGTCGTAAAATCTATAGTCAGCAAGGGTTCGTTCGAGAATAACGGACGGCATGATTTGTAGTTCCACTGAGGAATACACGGTACTGAAGGTAAAATAGTGAATAAGCACAGTGTAGGCTATTAAATAATTCTAAAAACAAATTGGGAAAGCTTTCAAGTGTAAGGAATCCCAAAAGTAAGTATAAAACATTTAAAAAGAAATGCGTCTTTTCAAAAAATAGGCCCCAACCAACCAGCTTTTTCCTATTTTGTATCAATTTATTTCAAAATACAGAAACGTTGATTGCGATTTATCAACCACCAAAGATAGCTTGGATTTTCAAAATTTCAGTCTGATTCCTATGCAAACAAAGCAAATAAATACCTGTCTAAGTTACTGAACGCTAGGATGACCTGGGTTCAAGACTAGGTTATATAACTAAAAATAACGTTTCCACTTTTCGCAAGAGCGGGAGGGTCTGGGGAAATGTTTGTACATGATTCCGGAATCTAAGAAACATTTTACAGTTGTCCAATTATGTCCGATACCGCTTGGGAGGCCTTTCCTCGTTTTTTTGTTTTTTGTCTGAATTTTTTTTCATATTTGATTTGTTTTTAATTTTTTTTTGGGGGGGGGGGGTTATTTCCTGCATTAAGTTGGAATTTTTTGTTCCATGATAATAATATAATAGCAGAGAGTTATATAGAGCCTTTATGATATTGGCTATAAGCTTCACAAATGGCCGTGCTCACTGTGCCCAAACCAGACCAATAAACCATTAATCATTTCAAGGGATGCAATAGATCGGGATCAGCGCTTTTCCCTTATCAGCAAGCATACATCGAGATTACCATCGCAGCCGGGACAGCTTCCCCAAATATCGAAGGGTGGTTAGGTAAATCGAGACAACCAAGCGGTAATTTCTTGGCCAGGAGGAAATTACAAGACAGCTGAATCGCACAGGGCTCGAACGCATGATATACGCATGGATGAGAACACTTGAGTAGAGCGCTTACTGATGAGCTCTATCTTGTCCGCTGAACCTCGAAAGCTTATGTCTGACTCTGAAAATGCAGTAGAAGATTATAGGTGCCAAACCGTCCTTCATACGCGTCCAATCAATCGTATTAGCCAAAAAAGGAGAAAGAGTTGGTCTCAGAACAAGGAAACGTGAAACTAAGACAAATGCGAAAGGCGGTCTTTATTTTGAACAAAATGGCAATTATTGAAATTTAATCCCGGGAAGTTTTTATGCATTTTTTGGGGAAACCCGCTTTTTTAAATATTGTTTTAATATTTTTCTGTTCTTAATTATTTGATTTTTCTTCTGATTTAAAAAAACCAAATTTTTCTTTTTTTAATTTAGAAAAAACCTAAAAATAATAATTCGCTACAAACAATTTAAAAAGCATGTGACGCCGCGGCTTCTGAAGACAAACTTTTTTCTTGGCCTTATTATTACTTTTGAATGATATAGCGTTTGCTACGACGGATGGATAACACCTACACCGATTCATTTGTAGAACTAACGTTCAGTGGTGCCGCCGCCGAAATATCGGGCTCTGCCTATGCATGGCGAATGTGCGTGGTTTGGAAAACCACGCCTATGATATTCAGTACACCACAAAATGTGTATCATGTGAAATTTAAAAACCCAGGTATTTCCGGTGACTAAAAAAAAAGACCCCAGACCCCCAAAGAACCAATGACACCCTCAACTATAAAACAAAGACACCCCTCAACTATAAAACAAAACCCCCTTCAACTATAAAACAAAGACCTACCAAACTATAAACACAAAGACCCCCCAAATATAAAACAAAGACCCCCTCAACAATAAACACAGACCCCTCAACTTAAAACAAAAGAAAAGACCTACCTAACTATAAAACCAAAGACCCCCTCAACTTATAAAACAAAGACACCCTAAAACTATAAAACAAAGACCCCCTCAACCTATAAAACAAAGACCCCCTAAACTATAAAACAAACAAAGACCCCTCAACTATAAAAACAAAGACCCCCTCAGATATTACTATAAAAACAAAGCCCCCAACTATAAAAAAAAGGACACCCTCAACTATAAAACAAAGACCCCCGCAACTATAAAACAAGGACCACCACTCAACTTAAAGCAAAGACCCCCAAACTATTAAAAACAAAGACCCCCTCAACTATAAAACAAAGGACCCCCTCAACTATAAAAACAAAGACCCCCTTCAATATAAACAAAACCCCTCAACTATAAACAAAGACCCCCCTAACTATAAAACAAAGACCCCCTAACGATAAAACAAAGACCCCCCTAAACTAGAAAACAAAAGACCCACCTAACTAGAAAACAAAGACCCATAAACATAAAACAAGACCCCCTCAACTATAAAACAAAGGACCCCCTCAACTATAAAACAAAGACCCCCTCACTATAAAAACAAAAGGACCCCCCAACTATAAAAACCAAAGACCCAACACAATTTGAATCTCTTGCATAATTTGCCATTACATACTCTTAAGTTTCGCAATAACTTACCATTTACTTCGAAATGACATTCTGCCAAAACCAACCTCTTGTCTCCTTAATTTTAATGATGGAGGGATCATTATTATTGACTAAATGTTAGGGGGTTTATTTGCAATGCCCGGATATCAAGCTGTACCACCCTTCTCGCGATACTCTCAAAAACTTTCTACTTCATGGTACGTAACTCTGAAAAAAGCTGTTGGATTTGGCGCCATGTGATTCTCACAAGTTTCAATTTTTTTTCGATGCTAGTCGATATGTGCATAGGTAGTGTCGAGGATGTTTCGGAAATTATATCATAAATGTGCTTGAATGCCTAATTATTTAAATGGGCGGCAGTTAGACGCTAAAGTAAACAGAATTTACAGTTTGAAAAGTTTTGAAGAAAATTCTTGAAAGAAGCTGTGTCACTGTAGACAAAGCTTTAATATTATTTGGCAGTCTCTTACCGTTTTTGCACACAAAAAAATAGTAGTGGTTCTGTCCAACTGAAAGATGTGTACTCGCGGAGCGGCGTCGGCTGATATGGTCAACCCAAGTTGTTTTGGCGCAATTACTCAAGTTGGGTTCATTTGCATAGAACAGAAAACGCACGTGTTTGTACTTGACCCTCGTCAGCTCTGCTGCATATACAGGCTGTGTGAACATGGGTGGGATCAACTTTATACCGGATGCGCAAAACAGCTTGGTTGGCGCAATGGGGCTACTCAACGGAGTCATTTGCGCTAAAACACAAGAGCCACATGTTTGTTACTCGACCTCGTCAGGCTCCGCTCATGCATCACAGCTGTGGTAACATGATTTGGGGTCACCTTACCGGATTGCGCCAAAACAGCTGACACACACAAACTTGTACACAGTGTACGTGTTGTAAGTGTTTTGCGCGCGCAATACTCAGGTGATTAATTGCATACAACATCAAATCCACGTGTTGGTTCTCGACCTCGTCAGCTCCCGCTCCTACACAGGTGGTTAAAATGTTTGGGGGAACCATCGGCCAAAAAGCAAAAATATTGTTCACATTTTGTGTTGTTTCTAGTAGGTCAGTGGTCGGGTATGAGAATTCTGGAAGCGATTATAGATCGTCGGCCATTACAGGGATTCAGGAATGGATAGATTCAGTCATGTAAAAAGCTGCCCATTGGACGATTAGGTATACTGAAATATGGAGCATTTACAACTCGAAATAAAACACGATAAACCGGATAACGCAAAGAAAGAATAGAAAGGGAAAAAGGAAAAAAACGACTCCGCTCAGTGGCGTAAGCAGGATTTTTTGACGAGGGGGGCAAAGAGTTGTGAAGTACCGACACGTGTCTGGTACCAAACAACAATTTTTTCCCGGTGGCTCGCGTTTTACCGTCCCATCCAAAATGCAACATCACAGCCCACGTAAAGATAATAGTGGTAGTGTATTGACCAATTAAGCTAGTAAGTAACCAATTGTTATGAAACTCTCTGTATTTCAATCATGCACCTCGCGCTCAAAACAACAGTCTTACACATTTTAGACAAATAGGTACCGACGGAAATCCGGTTGGGGTGGGCGGCCGCTCACCCGCCCTGGCTACGCCCTGATGACGTTTAATTTGCAAATAGGCTATCGGGCAAGTGAACGTTGACAGCTCTGCCCGATCAAAAATTAAAAATTTATTGAGCCTGGTTGAGGGGGTCGTGGTTTTATAGTTGAGGGGGTCTTTGTTTATAGCTGAGGGCCGGTCTTTGTTTTATAGTTGAGGGGGTCTTTGTTTTATAGTGAGGGGGTCTTGGCTTTATAGTTGAGGGGGTCTTGGGTCTTTGGGGTCGGGGTCTTTGTTTGATTAGTACCCGTTTGGTTTATAGTGAGGGGGGGCTTTGTTTTCTGTTGAGGGGGTGGGTCTTGTTTATAGTTAGGTGGGTCGTGTTTATAGTTGAGGGGGTGGTCTTTGTTTTATAGTTGAGGGGGTCTTTTGTTTATAGTTGAGGGGGGTCTTCGTTTTATAGTGAGGGGGGGGTTTTGTTTATAGTTGAGGGGTGGTCTTTGTTTTATAGTTAGGTAGGTCTTTGTTTAGTTGAGGGGTCTTAGTTGTATAGGTGAGCGGTCTTTGTGTTTTATGTTGAGGGGGGTCTGGTTTTTATAGTTGGAGAGGTCTTTGTTTTATAGTTGAGGGGGGGGGGTCTTTGTTTTTATTAGTTGAGGGGGTCTTGTTTTTATAGTTAGGTGGGTTCTGTTTTATAGTGAGGGGTCTTTGTTTTATAGTTGAGGGGAGGGTCTTTTGTTTTAAGTTGAGGGGGTCTTTTTGATAGTGGGGTCTTTGTTTTATAGTTGAGGGGGGTATTTGTTTATAGTTCGAGGGGGTCTTTGTTTTATAGTTGAGGGGGTCTTTGTTTTATAGTTGAGGGGTCTTTTTGTTTTATAGTTAGGTGGGTCTTTGTTTTATAGTTGAGAGGGTCTTTGTTTTCATAGTTGAGGGGTCTTGGTTTAATAGGTGGGGGTCTGTGCTTTATTAGTTGAGGGGGGTCTTGGGTCTTTGGGGGTCTTGGGTCTTTGTTTTATAGTCACCCGTATTTTCCACTTATGACGTTGCCAGCACGGCAAGTTTCCGCCGAAACAATGGGGCTCACCCCAGTGTTCGGCACAGTAGGTATTTACAAATCGTTGCGGTTTGTTGATGTCCCAGTCTGCTATAACGTACGTGACTATGCGAAATAAGCCTGCAGTTGATCAGCTCGTACGACAGCTGCGAAAGCATTTAATAAAAAAAATAGTATTATTCAACCATTCTCTGACCCTACAAAACAATAATCCTGGCGTGATCACAAGACCAAGCACAAAGTATATGGAGATATCCCTCCAATTCATTTCTGTTGCCCACGCCGATTGCACCGATTTGGCCGGCTGTCATGTGCGATTGACAGTAGTCTCATACGTTCACAGTTGAGGTACTATTGCCAAAACAGGGGTCGCGCCCCTTTAACTACATTGATGTGGATTGCTCTAGACATCCAGCATGATCCTCTGACATCCCCAACCTAATGACAAACAGGGACTTTGGCGCGACACAACATGGTGAACAGCGATCTCCCCGCGGCGGCCGTTAGATAGATAGATAGAACCCTACACAAACCCTAATTCTATAACGCTAATTCCATAACCCAATGCTTAAGAACGAGTATATGCCCTAAACCTAAACGCATAAACTCTAACCCTACCCTACGCAGTAAAATGTGAGCCAACCCTAACCCACAAGCCGCTGTGTGATTTATCTTATTGCTTCTGTAATGGTGAAATTCGGATTCGAAAAGAACCTTGAAATACCGTATTCTTTGTTCCTGGCGCATTGTCTATCGGAAATGAAGTAGGGATATGGTAAAACCCCAAAACCAACCCCACAAATCTCTCCTGCACCAAGTGCAGGCGAGATAAGGGAACCAATTTGGCCCGAACGGGAACGCACTGCCTACAACGCCGTGTAAGGAATCTGATGCAACATGGCATTGAAGCGGAGCAGAATGACTTCCAAACCCAACAGGTGGGAAGCGAGAAGGGCTCTAAGAGAAGGCACCTATCGCTGACCCGCTCGCCCCTAAGCAATGTTTCCCAAGAAAGAGAAGATTAAGACACTACGTGCCAACCATGGGGGGGGAGTGGTGGGTGGGAAGCATGTTTCCCCCTTTGCTGTGCACAGGCTGAGACATGTGCAGCCTAATGTCCCAACTGAGGGCGCCAAACATGGGTGCCAGACATGGGTAGCCAGACAGAGTAGGACCTCCAGATATGAGTGGCAACAATTATCCAGATAGAGGGCACTCGGACATCCAAGCGCTTGAACATAAAACC
The DNA here is from genome assembly GCA_023653785.1 of Ophioderma brevispina. NCBI lineage: Eukaryota > Metazoa > Echinodermata > Ophiuroidea > Amphilepidida > Ophiodermatidae > Ophioderma > Ophioderma brevispina. The sequence goes on along the minus strand of JAMKCH010084556.1, from coordinate 76,283 downwards.
AGTTTATAGGACACTAAACTTTCCTTAAAAAAGGAACGCTTTCGTTTATGTTTATTGATATCATGGGCAAAGAGGGAAGTTCGTATCCTGATATTTCGGCACCCGGGTGTTTCTGCACAAAGGGGCATAACATGATCGGAGTGCTGGGTGGGGCTAACTGGTTTGAAATCATTTCATGCCCCATTGGCTACTTCATGCAAATATTCCCTCGTAAAAGGCAAGGTAGAATTGGAGATTTGAAATATTTGGAACTCGTAATTGTTCATAATCGATTTATCTAAAAAAAAACCTTAGGTGGACTAAGTTAGTGATCGTACAATACATTCGTGTATTCTCCTGCGTTTTGCACGAAAAAAATGTTGCTCTTCAATTATTTAATTCAGGGTGACAGTGGTGGACCTTTGTATGTGCAAGAACGAGCGGACGACGGGATTTATCTGGACACCAGTGGGCACTCAGAGAGCGATACCCGGATGTGTATTCCAGGACATCGCGGTTTCGCAGATGGATCATTAACACTGTCACTAACAATGGTGGTCCTAATTTTCTAATTAAACCAATAATACAATCACATAAGAGTGGAATAAATCGAAAAATGACATCTGCTTGAGGCCAGTAATGAGCAAGAAGACGAGCTGGCTATAGCAAATGTGTTTCAGATAAAATCTCGAAATTCGCATTACTTTACATAAATATATTCATATCCTTCAATACAAACTTTAATCTGTGTAACAGGACAGTGCAACCTTGGTGTCTGTAAGCCAGACTCGCATTTACTGTCGTATGCCCCTTCAGGTTTCACCATACTTTACTTCACACTGTAAAGTGTTAATGTTTGATGATCTATTTTTCGCTATTGAAACAATTTACATTGTTTCGATGCCCCACAAAAATGCATTTATATGTAAATTTAATTGTATGCATTTTCCTGTTTATGTTAAATTCTCAAGAGCTTGTTTAAGTAAATTAAAACCACCAATGAAAGATCGCGAATACGGACACTCCAACGGTAGACCTTATTTTTGTCTCCCACTTGGGTTACTTCCTCGTGTAATTTCAGCACTAATCAATCACCATGTGAAATAGTGGAATTGGAGATTATCTATGGACTTAAATGTGCTCTCACTTGAACAAGATTGACGAGATAATTTTTCTTGACATGAAAATACCAATATCGCAATTTTGTTCACGATTTTGTAATTGAATGTTGACATGACGAGACTCATATCTTCTTACTATGATGACATCTGCACTTTAATGAAGTCACTCGGCAAGAACAATATCTCACCAGACCAACTCATATTACAGTTAGTGGATTTGGTACGATAATGTATCTCCAAATCTCCCCATGACGAATCATATTTTATGAAGTCAACTTGGCATTATAATTTATACTCGCATCATATGGACAATCAATTGTATAAAAGTAAACTTAGTCAAGATAATTTAGCCCATCATCATGGACTTTAGGAAGTCATCTGGCAGAATGTATATCTCACCGAGACAACATCATATTTTATAAGTGGCTTTGCATGAAAATTTAATCTCAACCATGACAACATCATATTTTAGTAAGTGGCTTTGGCAGATAAATTTATCTCACCATGATGACATAATATTTAAAGAAGTCACTTGGCAAGATAATTTTTCTACTTTGCCAGATTCTTCGCTGGTATGGGTTTTCCTCAAAGTACGTGGAATTTGACAGTGAATTTGAGCAATTTACTACACTCGCGCTCATCAATTTCACAATCGGGGGGATTTGCCCACTTGCTTTAGCGACTAAAGAGAATCCTGTGTTGCCGGTCTTAATTTTCAGGCAAATTTGGTGATTCGTACTAAAATGTCTTGTCACCATATGTTCAAAATTTGGCTATTTTGTGATTTAGCTTGTACTTGTGGGTGATGTTGTTGTATTTCCTCTGTGAGTTTTAAATGTGAAAGAAACATGTCAAATGTTGCCATTTTCGCATATATTTTCCCAACTATATATTGGGTGTCCTAAGTGAGTTAAGTGGGGTATAACCTATGGGGGCGACTTGTTATATCTGATTTTTTGTTATTATAAACTGAACAACAATTAACACGTGGTCCAAAAAGCTTACAATTTTTCGTCTGTAAAATTTCTCTTTCTCAAAAGTGGGTGAACAGATCAAAAGTAGTTTTGAGGCGAAGGCGCTACGAGATCTTGTGGGAAGAAGACGAAAAAACACTTTGCCACACACGTAAGTCTATGGTACTCTGTTGGCGGTTACGAATTAAATCCAGATTGATACCACATTGAACAAGCACCCCGTCATGGGACTTGTGGTATTTGATAATAACCGCAAAGTTAAGAATTAAAAAGCATCTCAAATATTTTTCAAGTTTCTCTTATAAATTTAAAAATATTTTAAAATATAAGGGCTGCAATATTTTTTTATTATTCTTTTTGATCTTATCCAAACATGCAACATTGAAAATGTACAGTCTTTGACAGAAAGAAAAAAACACATTAAAGCCTTCCAATTTAAAATTCCCCTATTGAAAATTGAAATCAACTTAATCCATTATTAAATGGCATTGCAAGTTCAGGTTTCACGTTGAAATCTTCCCTCATGTCAATTTTCAAACCGTAAACAATTCACGAAATTCTAAACCAACAACCTTTAAAAACCTTACCTACCTCACCTACCTACCTACCTACCCTACCTACCTACATACCTACCTACCTACCTAACCAACCTACCTACCTCCTACCTACCTCCCTCTACCACTACCCTACCCCTACCTACCTCCTACCTACCTCCTACCTACCTACCTCCTACCTACCGACCTTACCCTACCCTACCTCCTACCTACCTCCTACCTACCTACCTACCCTACCTGCCTACCTACCTCCTACCTACCTACCTACCTACCTACCTCCTACCTACTACTACGCTACCCGACCTCCTACCTACCTACCTACCTACCTACCTACCTCCTACCTACCTACTAACCTACCTACCTACCTTACTACTACGCTACCTCCCTACCTACCTATACCTACCTCCCTCCTACCTACCTCCACCCACCCATCTACCCACCTAAACCTATACCTACATACCTACCTACTTACCTACCAACCTACCTATCTACACCACACACCTACGCTTTACATACATACATACATACCAAATACCACAACATACATACAACCCACATACATACATACATACATCATAATACATGCATACCATACTACAAACATACATACAACCTCGACTTACGAGAGCTACATTGTGTGGGTATTTACTGAAATTCCTTTTAAAAATACACTTTTTTTACTTTTTTTGCAGAAAAATACACTGTTCAAAAACTATTACGGAGAATTCCAAAGCGCCTATATAGTTTGTTTTGGCGATTTTTCTCTGAAAAAGACCTTTTTTAAATTTTTTGTTTTAAATTTTTTCCATTTTTTTTTTTTAGAGTTTTTCTCCCCTCACTTTTTGCCAAAAGGGTTGGCGCCGCAGCCTTATAAAGTTACTAAACGATAAATACCTCTTTTGCTACTCTTTTTAGCACGGAATAAACCTCAATACAATTACATTTTCGTAACGTAGTAAATACTACTAGAAACACCCAAAAAATTCAAGAAAACTCACCAAACCTCAACCCCCCACAATGTCAAAAAAGCCCACAATGTTCATTTAAAAAACTGAAAACAAACACACAACAAGTATCAAAAGTACGTACCAATACACACATACATACATACAACACATGCACATGACACATACATAGATAGATCGACCTACATACATATAAATTTTCATATCCCTATACACCACATACATACACACCTACAAACATAAAAGTATGTCAGATGGAAGTATATATTATTCGTTACCAATTATTTTAACCAAAATGCTTTGTCCACGGTAGACTTTCAAATACAAAATATTTCATTTAACTTAGATCCGGAATTACGACGACCAGTAACTAAGTGTAAAAATCACTATCTCACATTCGATTGATAATAGTTGATAATAATGAGGCTCGTTAATTTATATTAATGCTATAAAAAAATAAAAACCCCCGATATACTTTTAGATTTGGTATCTTTTTGTTTTTTTCTTTCATTTTAAATAATTGTTTGTTTATCGTTTCGATAAGATACTCTTCTTAGATCCTTGGCGGAGCAGTATGAATTTTTAATAAAATTTAATACAATATGAGGTTTGCTTGCATTTTTTCTACAGATGATGTTGCATCATTTGAGGTGGGTGCATGACCAAAGGTCCGATTTTGTCAATATGATGATTCCCCTCATGCACATGGAAATTTCATCGAAACAGCTGATTCCAAATTTGAGTTAAATCAGATATCGGTCCAGCCGTTTGGGATAATAGAACGTAAAATGTTTCACTAAATTGGCCCATAGGATAGTCATAGGACATTGTGTATGTTTTTGTAAATGTGGTATACCACATGTGGAGACATTTTCATATGGCATATCCTCATTTTTTCCCCTAAAATTTCACTTTGGTAGTGAGAAAAAAAATATGAACTTCGTCTGGTTGCAAAATCTAATTTATTATGGTGTAAAGTAAGGGGCACTTGGCGAATGGTCAATAACCTTTAATAATAATTTAGAAATGAAGTCCTTTTTCGAAATTTAGCTACTCTATCAATCCCTGGTCATGTGCGTCATCCGCACCTTACCCTAACCCTAATACAAATCCTAACCCATTGCAAATCTATACCAATACTGTGTATATCTATTGTAAATTCTAAACTGTCACCGAGATGTCATAAGATCACAACCAAAACCAAGTACAGAACAATAACGTGTAAATTAGAACATAGACGAAACTCACTCCCACAACTTCACCCAAAAAACCCAATATGACTAGGGAACTCGTCTAAGAATTTATTGTCAAACGTTCGTGAGTTTGTCATATTGATTTGCCGCCAAGGTGAAACACTGTATTTCAGCCATTCGATTGATAAACTAGTACATTGAAAGGTAGGTTATGGTTATATTATTATTATTATTATGATTGTTATTAATTATTATTGATCTACAACAACTCTGTGGGCAACCCCTAGTTTTGCTTTGTACACATGGACCATGGTTCAACACGGATATGGATCATAGTTTGGAATGGCACCTTAAAAATCCGATGTTAGGTGAAATGTGTGTTTGTAGAGACGTAACATCAGACTAACCTGCATCGCAAGTGTCAACCCACTACGGCAAAGAGTGTTGTTGCAACAGAATCAAGTGTTTAGCTGCCGCCAAGTGGAATTGCGTCCCCAATTGCGCCACTTGTTTTGAGTTTTGTCGAGCTAAATCATGGTTGGAGGGCTACAAAACCTCGGATTACTTGCAGAATTTAGGCTTACCACACCTACGATTCGCGACCGAATTGTGATTTGACTATTGAATTATGGATCGGGTTTTCCTAGGAAAAAACAACCACAAAAACATGAAATCATTATCTTGCTTTAGTTTCGCCGGGCTAATAGTGGTTGGGATTGTTTGGCAGTCGAAGACGTGATTAGGCAACTAATCTTGTATTGTACCAAAATAATTAACTTATGTTTCCCCGGCGTAGCTTAAAGCCACATGTAGTCTAGTAAGAATGACCCACTTTTTAAGTACTAGAAGCCTATTCCTGATTATCAAGCACGATCAGAATACTGAAGTGTCGGGTAAGCAATATAACTAAAAATGAACCATGTATTCGAGAATACAAATTGATTCTAAGTGGTTAATTGACAGCTAAAAAGACACAATTCTGATCCCCTATCGCTAGATGTTTTTTCCTCAGCACATTTAAAGGGAATAATTTTTACGTAATCGCAGTTTAAAAAGTTTACATTTAAATTAATACAGCGCCACCAGTTCAGTACCTATTCAGCATTGACATTTTTGGCAAACTAGATTAAAGATAATTGAAATGTGTAGGAGTAATTGCGTCATCGCGAAGACACAATGGGGCACGGAAATCGCGACACTTCGTAGTCGGGCCGTGGTATCCGACCCGTCATTGAGACCTGGGCCCCTGTCGCGAGTAGTCCGACCCGAATTTGCGACTTTTATTCTTCCTGCTCCTTTCCGCCTTTTATTCTTCCCCTCTTCCACTCAATGTCCTGGGTCCGTCGCTCCTCCATGGAACCAATTTTGCGTTAGGATTATCACCAACTTAAATCGTTGCGGGCTAGGTAGCTTGCCGAATTGGGTGGCGGCATGGTCATGAAGAGATTTATAGATATAAAGATCAAAGATACTTTCTATCTTTGACTGGTAGCGATCATAAATCTCAAAATATGTGACGAAGTCTGGTCTCAAAAAAACTCAAAAACCTCAACCGCGTGCTGAACATGACGAAAACACTAAACACATAGCAACCTACCTGATTAGAACGTGCTAAATAGTGGAATTAACATGACTACTGCTCCAGGTTCTTAACACACATAGATGCAGGTGCAAACAGGCGTAGGGTATCATGGGGGCGAAATTCCAATTGTCATTATGTGAGGACAACTTTCTCAAGTCAGGCAATAACAAAGACAATTACATTTTTCTTGATTCATATGCAACATTAGTCCGAACAGCCGGTATGTGCTTCAGGCTATGCACCAAGGTAATTTTATTGAATAGTAACTTCTGGATACTATATCGAAGAGACTTTTTTCCAACTTTTTAAAAAAAACTTCAGTTTTTTAAAAGATATATTAAAAGAGTTTAAGTAATTTTTGGGAAAATAGTTTTTCATTTCAATTTTCACCATACACTAGGTTAATGCCTGGCTCGACTCAAAGGGGGGACGTTATGGGGGGGGGGGGGGGGGATCGCAAACACCTGGCAGTTTATTAATCGGCGAAAATAAATGTCGTTTTTTTTTCTCGAAATAATGCACATCTAGCTTGCCATAACATACGCGTTTATCTTTAGTGTCATGTACGAGTTAGTATTCGATTTTTAACAAGTCATCGTAGTTCCGTCTTGTGTATACATGTAGCATACAGCCAAAAATAAAAGCCAAGTTTGTGGCTCGATGAATGGAATGTTTGAAAAATCCTGCAATGCGAAATTCTGGCTTTTTAATGCTACTCGGCGAAATGCGGAATTTTATTTATTTGCATTTTGACCCACTTTTTTAATTTCTTTTTTTTTCTTTTTCTGACTTGTTGTTACCCAAATAAAGTGCAATATTAAAACTTAAAAAATGCTGTCAATTAAAGACCAATTTAAACCAAATGGCGCGGTCTTCTGAAGCAAACTTGTTTTTTTTTCTTTGGCCTAAATGAAAATACACTTAAAAAGAAAATGAAAGTCTCTGGGGTACATAGCAGTAGGGGGGGGGGGTTCTATTGCAAACGTGACACAGTCAGTAGCAAGATGTAGCAGAATCTGTATTTTATTTGGGGTGCAATGGGTTTGCGCGAGTATCACAGAGGATTCGCCCGGGGGGCATCACGAAGGTACGTATGAATATCTGAACATCTTTGTAAATAAAATCCAAAGTTGTTCTCTTCTTTTGTTTTAGCTTTTATTTTTATTTTTTAACGTTGCTGCTTGTTGTTTTAAAGCATAAACGGGGGCGGCGATGTAAGAATTTGCATATCGTAGTTTACTATTGACAAAAATTAAGTAGCACAATACGGGAGGGCATACCGCAGACCAACCAAACGTTTTCAGAACGTTTTAAAAAAAATCAACAGACTTAAGAAATGAAGTATTCTTAATTGTACATGGAAATGTTACAAAACGTTTTAATTGGTCCGCTACGTCTTCGTCTTTTAATAAATGCTCTGCACAAAACGCTCTTTTAAATTAGGTCCTCTACTGTCTTCGTCTTTAATAAGGGGCGTTTAAAAACGTTTACAGACGTCCGAAGTTTTGACGAAACATTTGCCGCAATTAAGCACAGTTTCATGACTTTCCAAAAAACATTTTACATTTTTTTTTTTTTTTTTTAAGCTATTATTTTGTTATTTTAAACTTTTAAAACGTTTTGGTTAAGTTCTAGATCTCTCCTATTACGTACGGGTCTTCGTCTTCTAAGAAAGCCCTTGAAAGAACGTTTTAAAAAGGGCGTGTTGGCAAAGTTCTTCATCTATTTCATCTTCGTCTAATAAGACCTGATTAATACGTTTTTAAAACGTTTTGGCTAGGTTCTGGATTGGTCCATTTCGATTTCGTTCGTGGGCGTAATAGAGCTTGTAAACAAACACGTTTAGAATCGTTTTTTTTGCCAGTTCTGGATTCGTCATTACGTCTTCGTATTATAAGACCTGTTGTAAAAACGTTTTAAAAACGTTTTGGAAGGTTTCATTCGTCTATTCCATCTTCGTCTATAAGACTTTTTAAATGTTGAAAAGCGTTTTTTAAAAAACGTCCAATTTCAATTCATACGTTAGGGGTAACATTGTTTAGATATCTGGATGACTCTACCAAGGGGGAGGGGGGGGGGGGGGGGCCCCCAGGATGAAAGACGAACCACAGCTTCCCGCAGTGACCCCGTGCCTACTCACCCGGTCACCCCTCGCCCGCAACCCGGCCGATGGGTCCCCGTGCTCACAGAAGCCTCGGGCGCGCGGCCAGGAAAAATTACCAAATCTTAGGAAACAACGTTTGGCCACCTGAATTCCTGCCATTCCATTTAAGACTACCTCAAAGATGGAGGAGGCAACTCCCACATAACGGCTCGAATGTGTTGTTTATCCATGTGCTAGCATTTACTTGATCCTGCTCTCTGACACTATTTCCTTTTCCCCTCCTCTTTGTCTATCCTTTCTCTGTTACCTTAATTTAAAAGTCGTTTTGACTCTATTTTTGCCCCTATTACTCTAACCCGCCGCCCTCCTTTATTCTCTCTCAACACCAACCTCTTCCTCTGCAACCGCGCTATATCTTCTTGCTTTTTCGCGAATAGGTTCAAAATACTAAGTTCCACACCTACTTTTACCCTTATTACACAGAACTTGGAATTCGTCCCAAAGAGGTTGCAGGCTCATCATATGTGGCACTTCACATATGCAGTATCAACGTAACTGCTCTCCCAGCAAACTACAATACACAACCAGTCGAGGCCATAAGCTGTAGATTTGCCCACATGTACCTAATATTTTGTGTAGTTTCAAAATCTGGGAATCAGCATTATATGCACCTTTGTGCGTCTTCTTCATTTCGTGGGTACCAACTAAGGATTACTTCTCTGTGCTCCCACCCCTCTTTAGATCAATCGAGTGCCCATATAGAACTTTCAACCAATTACAATAGCAACATTAGGAGTGAGGTTACAGCCCATTGAAAATGTGTTGTATGGTGAATTTTGACACATACCCCCCTCCCCTTTAGGGCACTGTGTTCCAGTGGATTGACGCTACGTCCCGCAATCCAAAGTGTCGTTGGTTCGAGTCCCCACTGTACGGTCTCGTTTTTATGGCCACCCCACACAACTCACACCCCACCATCCTCCCACGTACAAAATGTGACACCCGGATTTTAGAGTCTGGTAAGCACTGGCCCCCTGAGGCAGGATACTAACCTGCATATCCTAGTATAGGTGATTTTTTTCAATAAATGTCCTAATAACATTTGGCAAAATACTCAAAAAACCAACGCAACATTAGAAAAACGAAATCGCACTAACGTTTCATTATATCTTATTTGTTTATTTTAAGGCCATGGCTAGTTATCACGGCATTTTAATTCTGGTCAGCACAGGATGGTGTTAAATTTCAGTGGTAATGAAAAGGGTTACTTAATAGTTCACTCACTTTTGAAAAAAAGCTAGCCAAGGGACCGCTCTTCTGCTAGCACGTTCAGCCTATATAAAATAGAAATTACCCTTCATATTAATGAGTCTTCTACTGGTCTAGTGGTTAAGTGTTTGGTCTTCCACCCGAAGGGTCCGTCAGTTCAATTCCCAATACGTATTGAGTATTTGTGTCTGTCAATGAACTCGTGTATATGCTTGATGTAGAGTTCCTTGCAATATACCCGCTCGATATAGTACCGATACTTTTTTCTTAATTATTAGCGTTAATTAATGGCAAGTAATCAAATGTGTTTCGGACGTTTCTCATAACGTTTTTAGAAACGTTTTTAAAAGTTTTTTTAATGGTTTTATAACGTCTAAACGTTTTAAAAACGTCCAATGAAACGTTTTATGGCGTCCAAAACCTTACACAAAAAAAGTCACAAAACGTTTTTACGAAACGTCCAAAGAACCACTTGTACGCTTTTAAGTAGGGGGGGGGGGGGGTGGGGGGGGGTAAAAAATATGGGGGGGGGGGCGTTCATAAACTTCCGATTGTTATCTGGTATATATGGAGGGTGGGAGAGCGGGGGGGGGGGAGAGAGTGAGTGAGAAAGAGAGATATACTTGTCGTTGAAAACGTATCATTACGTATAATCAACCCATCGTAATACTTCTTTAATTATGATATTCATGTTATATTTATGATCAGAATATCCATTGCTTTTATATAATTACACCAAAGAGCACCAAACAGATTATGGCTTCTCCGACGGAACATTACAGCTTTGACGTGGAAAGCAGTGTCTAGTAGTCTCTGAAAGAAAGCCAAACCTGTGAATTCATTTTAACGCCATACTCAGTAAACAATGCTTATAATAAATGGGCGCCGAAGAAAAATATGTTGGAACCCCCGATGAGAACATCTGCGATAATTATCCTGGTGACATTACTTGTTGTCTTACTGGTTGGCCTGGTGGTGGTACCGTTATTTTTGAATAGTAAATTATTATTATATAATAATTATTGTTATTGTCATGTTCATCGCGTCCGTTCCTCGTTGTCATCAATCAACCATCGTGTAGTAGTAGTAGATTAGAAGTAGTCGTAGTAGTAGTGGTAGTAGTAGTGGTGTTAGTAGTAGTAACTAGAGTAGGGGCATGGTATGTATATAGTATTAGTGGTAGTAGTGGTGGTGGTAGTAGTGGTGTATAGTAGTGGTGGTACTAGTGGTGTGGTCTGGTGGTGGTAGTGGTAGTAAAGTGGTAGTAGTAGTCGTGTCGCCCCGCTCGTCGTCGACGTCGTCTTCGTCGTCTCTTTCAGTCGTCTCTGTTGGTCTTTTTTTCGTGGTGGTCGTCGTCGTCTTCGTCGTGGTGGTCTTCGTCGTCGTGGTGTGGTCGTGTCGTCGTGGTGGTGGTCGTCGGGTAGGTACGTCGTGGTGGTCGTCGTGGTGGTGGTCGTAGGTGGTGGTCGTGGTCGTCGTCGTGGTCGTCGTCGTCGTCGTGCGTCGTCCCCGTCGTCGTCGTCAGTCGCCCGTCTTCGTCGTCGTGCTCGATCGTCGTCGTCGTCGTCGTACTCGTCGTCGTCTCGTCGTCTTCCGTCGTCGCGTCGCTCTGTTAGTTGTTGTTGCTGTTGTTTAGTGGCCAAACAAACCTGTTTTCAACCACTCAACTCTGATCTTGCTTTTTTGTGCGAAAAACCCAAGTTTTTAATCGAAAACAATTGTTTGTTTGTTTTTTGTTTTTTTTGTTTTAATAAACATATCTTCATTGTAACAACACTTTCCAACACCACAGCATCATGATGCGCCAAAATCTCAGATTTGATGGAGTTAGTGTGGGGGTCGAAGCTGAGGATTAAGTGGGTGCCTCTTAGTGATTCTTTATTGTGATGATTAATGACTCTTATGTGATTATTTCGCTTAAGGGTTGCAAGGGGTCGTTACAATCGTGACGCATGGAGTCCGGTGTCGAGCGGAGAATACGATGGAGGTGCACCGGAGAATGGCAAACATGGGCCAATATGCGTGAGTACAGGTCAAGTATCGAAACTGCGCTATTTAAAGTAAAACTAGAACATACTTGTTGGTCTTGATGGCCAGTGATATAAGTAATGTATGGAAGTAATGGAAATGAATGATGAATGAACGCCTTAACGACTAGGTTTTAGGGAAGCCGATACAACAACATCAAACCACACAAACACCAAACATTTTCAAGAATCTGTTTCGAAGTTAATCAAATTGATAATGGGCCTATCCGGTGATAACGAAATATTTGTTTTTCAGCACGATTGTGCCGATTTTTTTATTTTTTCAGGGCTACATGGCATGAAACTGGCATACATTAGGAGCTGGACTGTATTGTAAAAAAAAAATTCATATCAGGCATGAATGATTTTAATGTCGATGGATTTATGTTGAACATGCGCTATATTCACACCATAATAACTTGAGAAAACTGTAAGGGTCTTCATCCCCACTGGCAAATTAGGGTGTGTTAATTTTTTGTGACTCCACACGCCTCCCTCGCCTAAGTATACCTCTAAAACTGAGCGAAATTGGCGAGACCCCCTGGTTTGTCAAATCATTGTGCTATCAATATTAAGTCTAAATCTGTAGGAATATCAAAAAAAAAAAAGTTGTCCATTGATATGTTTATTTCTTTGATCCCACAAAAACCAATTTTAACCGAATACTTACAGGGAACACCTAACTGAAAAGTGCTCTGACCTCCAGGGTCAACGGTGCATGCTAGTCTTCACGGTAGGCGTAGCACCCAAGGAAACTTTGACGTTGGGGAGCGAAGAAATAGAAGCATGGGATAGGGGTGCGAAGAGATGGAATAACGTAGCACGGCGGGTAGCTCGGAAATTTGGGGATAACTACCGAACCACAATGCATGATTGATTGGGTAGGAGATATGATGACCTTCAAGGGCAGGAATGTTAGTTTAATCAGTCTGAGTATGTTCCATTGAGGAGAAATGACGTTTTCATCTCGACCATTTTGTATCGGATCGAATTGGACAGCATTTATGTGTGTGACCGCTGATCTGTAACGTCTTCTGTTGTTGTCATTGAATTAAAATCGTACGACTTTAAATTTTATTTAATGACATTATCCCTCATTATCCACAATTTAAATTTGTGATGTTAAATGCCCACATATATCGCCAATAATATGAAATGGTGATGGTGAACAACCGTTATCTGACATGTAGCCGCAGAACTTTTTCTGTTCTTCATTTTTGGCTCTAAAAAGTATATAGTACAAGTCTAGTTAAACTTTCAATTTAAAGGCAAAAGAAAGGCAATATGTTATGATTGCAATTAGAATACCACTTCATAAACATATCGCTTTAAAAACTAAATTCAGATTAGATGTTTAGAAATACAGTGACATGAAACGCATACGGATTAAATAGCGGTCCAAAACAATTTTGTATAAATCTCAACCAAATTTTTCCGCCGAAAAATGAAAGAAAACGTCACATCCCGTGCGAAGGTCTTTCCTTCCCGCATAACTTTGGCTCTTATAGGAGAACAAAATTATGTAACTTCAGAATAAAATTAAAAAAAAAAAGTTACTCCAGATGATTTAAAACGAAAATTTTTAGTAGCGCCACCAAAAGGCGTATTTAATTAGCTGTTTTTCCACCAAATATGGCCCAACTGATATTTACATTACAACTTACAATCTCGGACAAAAATCACTTAGCGTTAAAACATGGCGCACGTACAGACCAAACCTTTGGACAGGTGAAGATATACCCCAGACCCCCCCCCCCCCCGTGTGTTTTTGAGTCCATCCTATACAGTGCACCAGTTTTGGGAAATTTCACCTTCCCTCAAGCAGGACTGTGATCCCAAATAAAATCCTATTCTTAACACAAAAAACCCTAACTTTAATGCTCATTTAGGCCACAAAGCCATTAGGACTTAGGAAATCTTTAGCATGATTATGGAATGTCTATTGGTTCTTAAACTTTTAGAACACTTTTATCCCTATAGCTGTTGTGGGACGATAATCCATTTGGGATTCATTGCAGGCCAAGTAACGATTTGAAATTATATTGACTAAAGCCTTTGGCACGCTGTGGAATCTCGTGCATCAAGTGTTCGCTGTTTTAAACTTGAATGCACAAGGCGGGTGAGATGACAGCGATATCTTGCTTTTCGGCGTCTGGCACTTTTTGCCGAGTCCCGCAGGTACGGACGTCGACTCACCACACTGGTCAAAGACTTTAGGTTATGATGTTGTAATGCCAGCACTTTACAGCTAGGCTGGAGCACGAGTGTAAAATGGTTAAATTCCTTCATTGCCACGATGTTCTCAGGGTAAGGTACATTGAATGCTTACATTATGTTTGAATGGGGTTCTGACCCATATAAATTACTTTAAGTGTTTTTTTTTTTTTTTTTTTTTTTTTAATTTAACTGTTAGAATGTTTCCCATTAGGTATAGTTTCCTCGTCATCCCATTTTGGAACTCCAAATCCAGGGGGGGGGGGGGGGGGGGGGTGGGGTGTACCTCTCAGCTGCCTGCTTGACCCTTCACCCCGCTCCTAACACAACAATTTCATATAAAGTACTGGACGTGTGTTTAGTAGCAGTACCGTATAGGCACTTGCTATTGCAATCATGGGATTGATTCAAAACCCCTCTGCCCCCCCTACACTTTTTAAAAGCCCAATAAAAGCCCAATAATGTAGAGAAGTGCGTTTTGTATATTATTGTTTTAGTCAGTGGACGTGCGCACACAGGCCCCTGAAGGATGGAATGGAGTACAGATTTTTTCTGTCGATAGATTTTTTAGTTTAATTTAGTGGTACTAAGCTAATAATTTTTGGAGTGTGTGGCAAAATTTGTTGGCATGTGGCATTTTGAAACTCCAATATGGCTGCCTACTCATGTAAAATCCAATCCACTAAATTAACTTAATATTTTCTGATGGAATAAAGTGTGGCGTACTTCTCCGGGTTTTTTAAACACGATGAAGTGTTGGTAATGTAATTGTATCATTACATTGCCATCAAAATCCAATATGACTGCTCAAATTCAAATATGCGACTCGGAATCATTAAATGATATTAGCTCCCCCCTATACGTATTAATGGGGGGGGGCGAAACCGTACAAATGAATTCATTTTTGGGTTAAAAAAACCCTAATTTTTGCGCAATTTATTTCGTAAAACCCCTGTTTCCTAAATTTTCAAACCATCGGGGGGGGGGGGCGGCCGCCCATCCCTCCACCCCCTGGCGTCGCCCCTGTATATAAGCGTGGGATAAGTACTTTAATATTTGACATTCTTACCTGACATGTTCGTTCCGTAAACATGCAAAAATGTTAAGATGGGAGCAAATATGGCTGCCTTTTTACCTTCTTGAAAACCTATAAATTACGATACATCTCAATATTGTATTTAGTTATAGCAACCAAAATGATTATTAAAGTTTAAATAAAAGTACGAGATGTACGTGTTTGACATTACAACCCGTATCTTGTAAATTTGTTTTTACACCATGCTTAAAATTCAAAACGACGGCCAATATATTATGAATATAATTATAACAATTTGTAGGTTTTAAAGATCTTAAAAGGCAGTTATATTGGCTGCCATCTTAATTGGTAAGCTTTATAACATACTTCAAAAGTCAGATACGAGTTTCTACTGGGTATGGAGCTCAGAATTATGCCTCTATCACAAATACTTGATGAGTTGTGGTTAATTGAATGATTTCGGGGCATATCGAATTTCGGGGTGGCCATATTGGATTTGATGATAATGTTGTGATCAAACCACATCAATAACCTGTCCAGAAAGTCCTCATGCTTTTAAACCTGGATATAGAGTTATAAAATTATGGCCATTTGAATGAATTTGAGAGTGGTAGCAGCCATATTGGATTTCTAGAAAATGCCACTAAACGAAATTTTGCACACCCTCCAAAAAGTTATTTGCTTAGCTCCTCATAAACAAAAATCGATCGATAGAAAAAGTCTGTACTCCATTTCCACCCTTCGCCCACAATTCCTCCTGACTATTGTTTGTTTGTTTGTTTGAATTAATTCCCTCCTATTGTTTTATTTACCTTCTTATTTCAAAAATATTTCTTCATATCCGAGGTGTAGAACCAGAAAGTGGCGTATATCCGCGAAATATGAGTGATTTCCTTGATCTCATCAGCAGCTATAGAGAAGGCATAGATGTGGGACCACAAAATATTAAGCCAGTGATGGAGGGCTACGAAAACGGTAATGAGAGTCGCACTGCTCTGACTCAACAAAACAGCATAAGGTTTTCATTATAATTGTAGCTTTGAAAATACTGAAGAGTGAACAACCACTGTAAAAGACACTAGAACTGGCAATTGCCAAGATATCAAAGAATAGCAATAAACATGATAAAAATGCTACATTGCAATTGTTTCATTTTGCACTGCACTGCAAAAATACTCTCAATTTTATAGTATTTTAGTTGTAGCAATTCTGCCTCCAAATTGCCGTAAAAATTACAGTATACTGTACAAATTAATTTAATCAAAACACTTAAAAACATATTTGGTGAGTTATTATACAGGGCGTCCCAGAAAAAATAATCCTGAAACAAAGGGTTAATTGGCGAAACTGTGTGCTGTATGAATACAGTAATTAGTTTACTATAATATAAAACAATGATGAGTATCAAATGATAACTTAATGTCATTCTCCAGTCATGCATCATTGAACACCTTTTATACTTTGAACATGGCATGTCAAAACTCACTTGTAACATTAAATTTGTTTGTGCGGTATGAACTACTTATTTTGTTGCTTATCTGGCAAACCGGTGGAACGATTGCTACCAGGTTAACCTTTATCATTGTTAGGTTATGTAATGATAATTAACTTGATGAATTGGCCAATTCAATGGTAAAATGCATTCACGCTTCAAACATTTAAAGCAATAATGGCACATTTTTTGAAGAGCGCCCCCAATTTTCAAAATTTGATATTTTGGCACAGTTACGTTTGGTGATTGCTAGAGGCAACTATACCTGCGAACGAGAATTCTCAAAATGCGTATTTATCATAAAATAAGCGATTTTGTAATAAGAACTTGGATCCCAGATGGACTTAACGGCAGAGCGGAAATCTACGTTTCATGTCCGTCCATGATGAAATAGATGAAATAGTGCCACCTCGAGAAAATAACCTCTAACTTGATTTGCCTGAACCAGTAAACCAACTAATGGATGAGCGTCTAGACATGTACATGGCGCTATTCCGGCTATTTCACATTGGAAGGCCGTTTCCAGCAGTCGTTGAATACTATTAGGTATTCCCGAATAATAATTATTCTAATTCCAAAATTCCTTCGTTTGTGAGACACAGACAATTTCGAGCTTAACCATTCACAGGTATGGTTTACTAGCCAGTTGCCAATGCAACCGTATAAAAATCTCAATTTTTTTGAAAAAAAAATTGGGGGCGCTCTTCAAAAAAGGCCTAATATGCTTTAAGTAGCAAAATGGGCAGTTAAAACTCGCAAAGAATGTTCGTTGTGACAACATTTCATGAAACCAAAGACCTACAAATTATCAAGATGCTTTAAGCACGCGAGATTTTGAGGCACCCAAATATTGTGTCATGATAGTAATTTCATATAGTTAGACACTCCACATGCTCAATAGATTTCTTACCTTGTGTTTGGCTAAAAACATGTCTTCAAAGAGAGAAAACATGTGATTTCTATTTGCTTACATTTCAATGTAAAACATTAGCGTAGCTGTTAAGCTCACCAATCGTGCACTTTGTGGTAAAAGTATGAAACTTTCCCCCAATTGTTAATACAATGTATATTAAAACATTTTTAAAGATATGGTACACATTGTACCTATTCCAATATGGCCGCCAAAGTCAAGTACGCAAAATGGGGGCTAATTTTTCAAAAACCGAGTAATATTTAAGCAAAAATGGTCTCAAATTGCTCATAGTACCTTCAAGATTCCCAACAAGTATATTTGCCATATCTAGTGCATAGCATTTAGGTTGTATTATGGGTCAAAGGTCAACCAATCAAGTATATAGACTTGTATTAGTTATACATTACTCTATGAAAATACGATACTCGAGTTAGTAACACAATAATAGACTGGGTAAGTCTCTGCTATTATATCTCAACATAGCTTAACTTAGTACAATATACAAGTTGTGAAACATTTTAACATACAGTAATATTGTACCTTTTCTAACATGGCCTCCAAAGGTCAACAAACTTTGAGTGAAGAAGATGGAGTAAATTTTCAAATAGTCATATACATAAGGTAAAAATGTTTAGTAAATTGCTCTTAGTTAACTTCATATTTTAGACAAGTATACTTAGGTGGCACTGTGGGTCAAATGGTCAACCACATCAGATATACCTCTATAATGGAATCTCTACCTGAAATTAATGAACAGCGATAATAAGGGTAAGTTATCAATCCTCAACAGTATACTATCAGTGTAGGTTATTTTCACAGGGGCAGGTACACCTCGCAGTGCAAGTGAAGGCAGCTTCGCTTTGTAGCATTTACAACTTCCGATGTATTGGTCATACAGACAGCATAAGTTCATGCCAAAATATGCAGATTGGCAGGTTTAACAGACTTGTTGAGAAAAATCGATCCTATCGGATGCGTACTCTAATGCTAACTTGACCTCCCCACTGATGAAGGGGGATGGGTGGCTTAATCTATCTAACAGAAACATGTCTGAGGCGAAACGCAGAATGGATTTATATTTCCTCCGAAGGAAGTGCCAAACAGTGTCCGTACGCGGGGGGTGGGGGGTGCGACCCAAATTCTCCTTCAAAGGGGAAAAGGTCCACTTTTTTGTGCTGATGTTTTTGATAAATAGGTCCAAATTTAGAGAAAATTGACAAAACGTCCACTCTTTGGTGACGAGATGTTCAAAAATTCCAAAAAAGGCTTTTATTTTAGGGGGGTTGGTCCACGTTTTCCAAAAAAGTCCACTTCTTCCGAGGACTCGCACCCTGTAAAAAAGTCCTTGCGTACGGTCCCTGGTGTCCAAACATCAGTTTGTGGCTGCTATCGAATCGTGACTGAAGTATCGTGGCAAAAACGACCGTAAAGAAAGTTTTGAAATGCGGTGACATCTATTTTGAAGATCGCTAAGACCCTCGGTTTAACATTTCGTTTGATCCTCAAAGGGCTCTAAAAGGCCTAAAAGGGGCGATTCTAATCAATTCCCCTCTTCAGACAAAGGACATGCTGCTGTTATACTCAGCAAGGATACATACGCTGATGTACAAAATCAGCTCGCGTTACACCTTCCTGAAACGCCATCTGACCCAGTAACTCAAAGGCGGCATTGGACTCTTTTTAGGAACTTTGCAGCAATGACAAGACTATCGATATTCAAGACCTTGATGTTGGTGCAACGAATAATCAAGCTCCTAGTTCTCTGACTGCCCAGATACAGAATTGAGTGGTCCCCTACGTCCGATTGTTTCGGCTTATGTCACCCACTTTACAGCATACTAAGGAAGTTTAACCTAAATACTTCAACTCTGACCGAAAAAAAAACAGCACCCTTTGAAAGATTGGCGAGACTTTTTCTACTTCATATCTACTTTTATATAGAATCCTTATTCGCATCTGTCCCTTTGAATGAGACCATTGATATTATTATGGAGTTGCAACGCTGCTTGATGGGACATCTCTCCATATGCTGAGTGAAAGGATGTTGAAGTTTGAGGCACAATGGTTACGTTCAGGTTTCAGGTTTCGGTTGCTTGATGAGACGTAAACTATATGAATCCAAGGCAGACTCTTCCTTGAAAAAACCACCACAATCATCAAGAGACAGCAGATTAGTCCTTGGAATTCATCGGGAAAAGAAGAAGCCTTGGATCGCCGATGCAACTCTTGCACTGACAGATGAAAGAAGGAAAGCAAGGAAGGAAGGCATTCAAGATCCTAACAGTCTCATAGGGTAAAGCCCCCACTTGACCGATATTGATTAAAAAAGGCCTTAATCTGGACAAAGAAAAATGGACACTGACAAATGTAACATCTTGGAGAAGACATGCAAACCGAACAAGAGTAAAGAGGTCTTCAACACCATCAAGACCATAACTATGGGCGTAGATAGAAGACCTACATCCAACTCTATCCGCAGCAGTAATGGTAAGATTCTTTCCAATCCAGCTGAAATAGAACAAGATGGTTTGAATATGGTAAGGCCCTCTACAAAACCTCACCTACCATTGACCCTCTGTCTTCATCCATCCAAATACAGAGACTACGTGTTCTACCTCTGTATCGTGAGCCATCCTTCCTCCGTCTGAAGTTGAAGTCGCTGTCCAGAAAAGCTGAAGTCAGGAAAAGCCCTGGTTCTGATGAGATCCCAGGAACTGCTCAAGCTGGGTGGTGAGTGCATCAGTGACCAATGGCACAATATCTGCAATGATATCTGGATAAATGAACGCATTCTCCAAAAGAATGGACAAAATCTATCCTTTTACCATGCCAAGAGGGAGACTCACAAGTGTGAGAACTCCAGGCCATCGGCCTGATTAACCATTCCAGCAAAATCCTTCTGGAATTTATAAGGAGCCGGATGAAGCCCTATGTAGAGGCCCTTCTAGCAGAAGAACAAGCAGTTTCAGACCTGGCCGCTCCACCATTGAACAAGTCTTCGCCCGAAGGCTCTAATCCAACATCGCCTAGAGAAAAAGATGGGAAAGGGTGTTTGCTGTCGTCAATTTATTACAGAAGGCATTCGATCGAGTATGGCACGTTGGCCTCTTTACAGTGATTGCTTCATTGGTTGTGCCTCAAAAATTTACACCCCACACATCACAAGTCTCTATACCAGGACAAGCTGCATAAGACTTGACAACAACTTACAAGTGATTTGAAACAACATTTGCGTGCTGCCAGGGATGTCTTCATCACAGACCTCTTCAAGCCTATTTCCGAATATCATCGTACAGACGCCTTTGATAACTGTAAAAACTTGGGCATAAACGTGGATGCTACAAATTAAAAGACTCCGTTTGCTGACGATATGCTCGCATCGCTAACCAAAGACGATCTGCAAACCTTGATTGAGCAAGTTCATCATGCTAGCAAGAATATGGGATGGAGATCAGTATACCTAAAACAAAAGCTATGTATTCCCTTATGACCAGCTCCCATCAAGATCAAGCTTGATGGTTCACCACTTAAGCAGGTTAAAATTCAAGTATTTGGGAGTAACCTACACCACAACGACTCCACCAGCGAAACCAAGCAAATTATTATTGGCATCAACAGCACTAGGGAAATTACAGAGAGCCTGGAGTGATAAAGACATCTCACTCTCCCCCAAATTAAACATTGTTTAATTCACTAGTCAACCCTGTGCTTCTGTATGCTCGAACCTGACCATCAAAGAATGCATGAGAAGTGGAAGCATTTGGAGATGTCATTCTACAGAAAAATCCTTAATCAGCTGAAGGATGATCCTGATTGAAGAAGTTCTGTCAAGAATCTCCTCCTGCCACTTTCAACCAAAAAGTATCCTAGTCTCGCATCACCGCCTCGCAGCTTACATGGTTTGTCCTTGTGCAGAATGAACAACACCGCCTACGCAAACGCTTTTATGGAAACTGTCGCAGGCACACAGACAGGGAAGACCAAGTAGAGATGGGAAGATGACATCATTGTGGGCACCACCTTCCACACGGCATATTTGGAAGCGCAAGATCGGATAGATGGTCTACAATTTGTTCGAGAGCCAACTCCTATGGTGACATGGTGCATAAATAGATAGAGTAATATACTCCCAAGTGATGGGCTAACCGATAGGTTCTCCCACCATGACTAACCTGTAAATGAGTCCTGTCAATGTACGAGGGAGTCCTTCTGCCTTTTCAGCAACATATCCACCGCAACTATGGAAACATGTGGACGTCACCTTCCTTGTTATAGATTGGGACCATTTAACATCCTTCCATTGACACCTTAACAGTCTTCGCAATGATGTCATCACATTACACGGTGAGGTGAGACCACGGACAGATCGCATTCCTTGATGTTTTGGGTAAGAGAAAGCCTGGGAACCTTACACTTGCTACCACTAACTACACCCACCCCACCGCAATTAAGACCCGACCCCCCTGACCATACCTCAATTTTGACTCTCATCATCCAGTGTCAGCCAAGCGCCAGCGTCGATCCATGTTCACTGAGATGACTTTTGGTATATTCCTCTTAATTTCAAAGAGCTGACAATGTTCCGTCGAACACAGTGGATATGAATGTAAAAGGCTCACGTCCAACCGGCATTGAAGGCTAACAATTATCTTTCAAAGTTTTGCCCATGCTTCAGCTCACGAAGCACCAATGATCAAACTCCCAAATGTAGTTATTCTACACACATGTTGCCTTTAATGCATTAAATAGGGCCTTTTTGTTCTCCCTCCATGTATACACCAGTATATGAATATTTAAAATACCCACCCACTGGTTAGATGTTGTTGGGCCTGTCTACGATAAATAATTCAGTTTTTGTGATTGTTGTCATCGCCTCGCAATATTCTTAAATTAAATTTAATCATCTAGGATACTCCAAACATGTTCATGAAGAGGTTAGGCAAAAGCTAGCAAACTGAGGGAGTACATACATGCTCGTTTTCCTATGTATTGAAGCCCTGTGTGGCCTACAGTAATTGGTACTGCTGAGGCCTGAGGCCTATACACGACTTCGTCAGAAGAAAAATATATGTGTGGTATTGTTTCAAGACTACTAATACTCTGCGAAAACAACTAGTGCACCATATAGACCATCTACTCTATTCTTCGTGGATTATGTGACAAATTGTACATGGCGGAACCGGAACAATGGAACCGATGAGCACCTGATGTTGGCTATCATGTGGCTCCAAAATCCGATTATATTGACATTGATCTCCTTAAAGTGACAGGAGGATAGGTTTTTAGGATAACGGACTTCTCTCAAATTGCACAGTATCGATTGTAGACCACCTACCAATAACGTTCCGAAGGTTTATTGGACAAACAGATTAACAAAAGAAACAGCAAACTTGTTTTGAACTCCTCCTATATAATTGTCCCCCATAAACACCGTGCTTTGACTTTCTTTCGTGCACGACAGAAGTACTAATCATCATATTATTACATAAAGACGGCGATTCGGCTTATTCACTTCAGGTGTGATCTAATACATGGGAAAGCTTCCAATATGCAAAAACCCCGGGTTCGAAAAAAATTGGAGCGCTCTTCTGGAAATCTCCTCATGTCTCTTTAAAGTTGGTTAGAATATCTGCAAAACTTTTCCGCTGAATCCTCTTTGACTTGAGAGGCTCTGCAATGGCTGGTCTGTGTCCCCTCTTGGCAAATCATGCACATCTCTCATTCATTAATTTGATTGTTTTAGAGTGATGGATCATTACTATCTACCACCGCACCATCGTTAGCCATGTTAGTGAAGCATGAGTAATAGTTTACTCATCTTGTATTCACATTTACTTGTAAAATATCTAGCTACTCTTGGCATGGGTGAAATGCATGTGATGTGAGTTCGTGACACTTGGGACTCCACACGAATGGATCATGAATGTTAATATTTCTAATGACAAACAACTTTGGGGAATCTGATCTCTGTTATCCCATAGTGCAAAGGTTTTTCAACAAAATGCTTTTGAACCATGTCTGTCACATTTTGATCCCTTTCTACGTAACAACCAGCAAGGTTTCGGCTGCACGACCGCAAGCTGCACGCAAGCACATACACCTCGTGAGGAGAATCATGGAGGGCTTTTGCAGAATATCAACTCCCCTTGATTTTCACCTTTGTTCACTTTACTAAGCCTTCGACTCCATCAATAGGTCTGTTTGTGCTCAAATTTGTTCATCATTTTATCATCCGAGAGACCATGCCATGCTTGCTATGCCGTGCTGTAAATACCATTTACCCACTCTAGGCGTTCAGTTATAGGTTCTGGTAGACGTTTGTCTATTCATTCGTATAACAACACAGATTTCTACACGGTGTGTTTTTGGATCCTTCCTTTTGATCATCTGAGAGGACTACCTTCTGGGTAAGGGTCTGGAAACGCTAGAAATTATCACAACCCTTGCAAATAACGATCAAGACTATGCCTGATGATATTGCCTTGCTTTGATTGTGCCAGTGCACCAAAATCGGAGCACACTGCCATCAAATTTTTCTCTCTTCCCATCTCATCTTTCTATCCCCCCTCTCTCTCTCTCTCTCTCTCTCATTTCTTTGTTGGCCTCTCTCTCCTCCCTAAATAATATTTAAATAAGAGGTTTTCCCCCATCCTTTATGTCAACTCATTAACAATTATGTGTTTCTTTGATGTGGGATTTGATTCAATTGAAAATTGTAATTTGGCCGCCATTTTGGCTACCATCTTGAAATTATTTTAAAAATAATATGCCATTTTTCAATGCGGTGAAACTTGGAAGTGTTCATAAAATATCCTAAATAGAAATTACAAGCCCTTTCTTGATGAAATAATGTAGTTTAATACATCATGATTCCTGTCAAAAGTGCTGAAAATGGTGTAAGAGTTCTTGACCTTCGGTCTGCATATGGGAGGAGGTACAAGAGTGTACCATATCTTAAAATTTTGCAAAATCCTTCACTTTACACTGTAGAAATTTTCATGCTTTTACCACAAGTGTCAACAATTCTTATGAATATATACTTCCAGCGGTACTAATAGGTTGATTTCGTATTTGCCTCCTATTCGAAATTAGAAATTTTACAATTTTTGTACCAAAGAACGTTCTCAGCTTAAGACCCTTTCAGATTTTGATATTTTTGATTGAAAGCTTTACTCCAGTGCAAAAAATCATACGTTCCCTTTTAGGGACACCTGATTTGTGAAATCCTCTCGTTGCACCATTAAGGGAGCCTTTCCCGACAGTGAACATTCGCTCATAACATCAGAATTAAAAACACGCGTCAGAATCAACTGAATTATTGAAATAACCTTTTTGTTGAGGATATCTTTAATCATATAAAAAATATGGAGGTGCTAGGATCACGAAAAAATGCACCTTTAAAACCCTCGTCTACCAAGGTGGTGGGTAGTGGTTTACCAACCCCCTCCCCGCTCCCAGTTAACTTTGTTCCGGTGCGCAAAAGGCGAAAAGCTGCGTAAAATCTTCATGTTATAATGTTCTCATCCTTTTCTTGTCATTTTAGCGACAAAAAGTGTGATGGTAGCACCTTCACCGGTTAGGGTACCTATGCCGTCAATCGAGGGTGAGTGGGGGGGGTTGCCAACTAGGATTTTTATCGTGCACGTTGGAAATATTATGCAAAGTATGGCTCTAAACTCTGTTTATGTAAAACTAGTTTATATTTGCCATCATTTATAGTTAAAAACGCATGAAAATCCTATATTCCTACCTTTTACGCAAAATGGATTTTCGTCCATTTTCTGTGGAAAAATGTCCTTTTTTCCGACATCGTGGACTTGATGACGTCATTGTGACGTCATACTAGATATGTGTGTACTTATTTTATATCAATGGAAAGAGGAGGACCATAGCTATTTATTGTATCAAAATCATAAGCATCGGGTGCCTTATAAGGACTTCTCTGGGTGGTAACCACCCCCTTTTTGCGTATCCGTGTTCAAACAAGGTTTTGGTAAAGACGAGGGTTAACGACTGGTCAAATTTCAGGACTCGTATAATTGTGAAAAATATATATCGAACGTGCTATGTTAGTGAACTTAAATCGCGGCACTGGCATATTTTCACAACGATGAAAATTTCATTTCCTCGCAAATGATAGTCTCGGCATTTGAAGAATAGAGATATATTTCACATAATATACACACCCTAAACAGAATATGGACATTATCAGAGGCTCAAGACATCCATGGTTTATTAGCCAACATTAAGTTTTGCGTAACTTTAATCAACAAATATGTCCATTACATGAATATCATAGACTCGTAGCCTTGTTATTGTCACAAAGGTCACATGCCCGTCAAAAAAGTACATGCCGTGGAAATCAACTCCTGCAGCGGTGTGTTTTTCATGCTTTAAACCCGTTTCCGTCGTCTGCTGAATAAATGTCGACCCAGCTAGCCAAAACATTTTCTCCGAACGTTTTGTAAACGTTTCGTTTACGTTTTTTGACCGTTTCCTCACAACGTTTCGACGTTTTTTATTGGGAAATGTCAAAACGGTCAACATTTCAAAAAGTTTTAAAAGTTTTTTAAAACGGTAGAACGTCCAAAAACGTTAAAAGAACATTTGCATAATCCTAATTAAATAGTATAATTCTGGAAAAAAATCATTCATGTTATTTCGTAGGGGTAGATTACAAGGTTAACAGCACTGAACACTTTCCACTTGATATTTGATACACGGAAATTGTATCACTTACCTCTTATGGGAATAGAACCTGGACCCTACGCGTGGAAGTCCACCACTTAACCACTACACCAGCTAGCCCACTGAGTTTACATAGGTTAATTTCTATTTATATAGACCCCCCCCCTCTGATGTTTAGCAGCCCCCCGGGGAAAAAAAGGTGTTTGTACTATTTTTCAAATATTAAGTGACATTCTATAACTAGCGTTTTAGTATAGACATATAGACATCCTTGTATCTTAACCCTAAATCCCTAACCCTAACCGTTATAGTCACATGGTGACGTTTTAAAACCGTTCCCAAAACATTTGAAAAACGGCTTTGGTGTTTAATGGGTAACAAATAAATGGATTTCTTAATTTATTGCAACGTTTTCATGAATGTATAACAACTTAATATACGTTTTATCGACGTTGGAAAATAACATAAATATGTTTGGTTTCCTTAACAACGTCAGAAAACGTTCTCTGAATGGCTCTAAAACATACCTAGCCTGCAACAAACTGACAACATTGTTATGTAAAGTAAATAGGCACTATACTAATATCTAGAAACACGTTCTGTTTAAGGTCTTAATAAACCATCAAACATTTCTGCAATGTAACCAAAGTATAACGTATTATCAACGTCGTAAATACGTTCTGAAAACGTTTCAGAAAATACGTTTTAAGAACGTATAAATAACGTCAAGAGGTTGGTTTTATGTTGATAACGTTCAGAAAATGTTCCCGAAACGTTTTTTTGAACCGCAAAAACGAAACACGAAAAACGTTTTAGAACGTCTTTCTGACGTTTTAAAGGAAAAAAAACGTCAAACCACTAGAACCTGGGAAACGTTTTCTGAACGTTTGTGTTTGCTTGGGGACGGAGTCATTAACACTTAAGTGCCTAGTTAAAAAACTTCCGTAGTGCCCAAGGGTGGGGGGGTTCCTAGGACCCACCCAATAACAATTTCCCGTGGGAGTTTGATCATGACACTAACACATCAATGGGGCTCACGTAAAACCACATTACCAAAATAAAAATGAAAATCCGACCTTTGACCTATGACCTCTGGCCCATTGAAATTGTAACTCTTCGAAAAAGAGTGGTTCGCACATTTCAATCCTCAGCAACTCCAATATCAAGGTTTTTGACCACCAATAATTCATTTATGTTCCCTAGAATAACCAATTAAAATAAATCATTGCAAATATAGCCAAATTTATACCATCTTGTTTTTTCTCAGAAACTTCAAAATCGCTATTTTGCCCATAGACTTACACAGTTAAAAGCACGCAATGAACCAAATAAAATTGAGCTATCAGCAATAAAGTTATGATTTAAGTATTATTAAATTATTAAATACTTACCTCCTAAGGGATATATCTAAGCAAATACTCCCAAGATTTAATTTACTTAATTTTTTAATTGTAAAATATCTTGATGTTTTCATTTCCGTTAGTGCCCAAGGGGGGGGGGGGGTTTTCTAGGGACCCAACCTAATTATTCTAATGAAGCCGTGGGGATTAATTTTTTTTTTGATCAGGCGAAGCGTAATTCATAAATCAGACAATTAGCAAAAACTCCTTGAAAAAGTTTTGATTGCGTCACCGAGAAATCGCAAAAAACTCAAATGTTGGGTACTATTGCACCCCCCTTGGCACTAAGTGTTATTATAACGTTCCTGTTTACCCTAGCCCCGAGTTGGGTCTTAATCTTCCAGTGAGCGCAAAAGCTTTACAACCCATCACACAGATCAATATGCAAAACGGTGAGGCCGCACTGCTTTTCAAATGGCCAGTGCCTCTTGAACGCAATTCTCATTCCTAGAAGCTTACCATAATGTCATTTCGATATTTCGCGTATTCACAGAAATGGAGGCGCTAAATAATGAATGTGGCCGACCCGTTATCGACGGTACATCCATTATGGGAATCATGTTCAAGATATCAAGAATTGGCCATGGGCAGCTTACCTTACTAAATCTAAGGTTTCTTTTGTGGTTGCAGACTTATCACCAATCAGTGGGCTGTCACCGCGGCACACTGCGTGTAAGTTTCAAAATGGTGGTTTTTTCTCATTGTGTCTTCGGCATTGTAACGCGTGCTCTTGCTTAAATTTGATTTATATATTCTTTACTCATGTTTAATGTTTAATTTATAATTGTTCTTCTATCAGCGTGCATCAAATATATCAGTAATGTGGCTTGTCTTTATTATGGGTTTATGATTATTATTTTGCAGATTGTAGACATTTGGGAGTGCAAATAACGTTAGGTACCCGCACTCGCACGGAGTATGAGGCATCGTTCGGACCTGTATTCAAAACCTCTGTCACACCACTGGTACATCCACGATTCACTTCAACTCTCTTGAAAAATGACATCGCTTTGGTTGAAGTTAACAGGCCGTGGAAATCTCTGATTACATTCGCCCAGTTTTGCCTAACAAGTGACACGCATGAGACCGAGACATACAAAAGCAGTCCTTGTTGGGTAATCGGCTGGGGACAGATTTCCCCAGCTAAGTTGGTGATTACGTTTACGCGTTTTTTACGTTGCCATGGAATTGTTGCGTGAGAGAACTACGAATTCGATGAGATAGCAAAATGGGAACCCCCCAAGAAACTCTTTTCCCGGGGATATTTTTGCACGACATTTATAACACACATGGGTCATAAGACAAACCCAATCAGCAATAAAAATGAAATTTGTCATTTGGGTTAATTTCTTTCAAAATATTTGGAAAAAGACAGCACATTAAAATAACCTTGCCCCTTACATCCACTTTTTGAAAACTTATTTTATGTTGAGATCTATTTTAGAAGACTCAAATTACATATATGTAAACGCAAAACCTACAGTTTTAGGAATCCGGTATTTTTACGTGTTGAAAATAACACTCATTGTCGCCCATAGAGTTTTACCGTAACGGTGTTAGCAACGTCCACGATGCATTTTTTTTGTTTTCAGCAAATAAAGGGGTTAATGATTTATTAACTCATGGCGGCTTGGCCGATTTTTAATTTTTTTTGATATAAACGAGCGCATTTAAACGTTTACAAAAAAATTTCGGCGCAAAATCCCACGCGTAAAGCTGGCCAGCGCGAAAACTAATTTTTGGGGTTCCATAGGATCCTCCGGTTCCTTAATGTTTACATTCTGTTCAAATATCAACCATCGTCTTACCAAGGGGGGGGGGTGGGTGGTACCCACCGCCCCGACCGAACTATCGGTTCCTGTGCCTAAAACGCTAAAAAAACTCTAATAAGCTTCTAGGTAATCGTTCTCTCATCCTTCCGGCATTTTAGCGAAAAAATGTGAGGTACAACATCACCGGGTTAGGGTATGCCGTCAAAGTCGAAGGGTAAGGGGGGGGGGGGGTGGTTGCCACCCAAGGCTATTTATGGGAATTTTGAAATATTATGCACAGTATGGCTCTAAACTATTTGGTTTTTATGTAAAACTAGCCATTGCCATCATTTAGAGCTGAAAACCGCATAAAATCCGATATTCCTACGTGTTTTTAGCGCAAAATTGATTTTCGCCTATTTTCTACGGAAACTGCCAATTGGATGACGTCATTGTGACGCCCAGACTAGTAATGTTGGTACTTATTTTGGTATCATGGAACGAGGAGGACCATAGCTATCAACTGGTTATCAAAATCATAACATCGGTGCTTTATAACAAATTCTTCTCGAGGGGGTGGTAAACACCCCCCCCCCCCTTGGTAAACCGTGTTACAAAAAAAGCACAAAAGGCTTGGTAAGGCGAGGTGAATCCACAACCTCACCCCGACTTACCTAAAATGTTAGATTTTTATATCATCTGAACCGTTATCCACGTGTGCCCAATATTACGTGGCAGACGGACAGAATTAGAGCACATATAGCCTATGGAACGTTGAAAACGAGTATGTCTCATACCAAACCGCAAGATCGGGATCAGCTCAATTTTTTAGAATAAGCTTGTCTCAAGGATATATAGTGATCAATGAATAAAACAGAAGGTTCTGGAATCACGAATGCAACATTTAATTACCTAATTATTATAATCTATCTGTCCTATGCACCATGTCCCATAGGGCGTTGGCTCCTCGAACAAATTTTAGACCATCTATTCCTATCTTTGCGTCTTCCAAATAGCCTTGTGGCAGGTGGTGCCCACAATGATGTCTCTCCCATCTCTTCCTTGATCTTCCCTGTCTGTTTGTGCCTGCGAAAGTTTCCATAAAAATGCGTTGGGTAGGCTGATTTGTTCAGCGCACAAGTGACCAAACCATGTCAGCTGCGAGGCAGTGATGCGAGCTAGGATCCCTTTTGATGAAAGTGGCCGGAGGAGATTCTTGACAGAACTTCTACATTCAGGAATCTTATCCTTCCAGCTGTATTAAAGGATTTTTCGTAGCATCGCAGCTCAAGGCTTCAACTTCTTTCATGTCATTTCTTTTGAGGTCAGGTTTCAGAGCCATACAGAAGCACTGGGTTTGACTAGTGAATTAAGTCGTAATTTGGTGGAGAGTTAGATGTCTTTATCACTCCAGACTCTCTGTAATTTCCTAGTGCTGTTGATGCCAATAATCATCTGCTTTTGATTTCGCTGTGGTTCCGTTTGATTGTGTTAGCGTTACTTCCAAATACTTGAATCTGTTAACTTAATACTTGAATACTTGAATCTGTTACCTGCTCAAGTTTGACCAGCAAGCTTGATCTTTTACTGGGAGCTGTCATCACGGGAGAATACCATAGAATCTAAGTATATACAGCTTTTTCAAACCTTAAATTGTCCCATACGTAACCTTAAACTAAATGTGGAAAATCTATTCTTCGCAGGCCCCATGCACATCGTATCTGCATTTGGAAGTATTCGCCTTTTCACATAGTGACGTATTTGCGCAAGCGATTCACATAACGACTATTTGCACTACGTTTTTGTTTTTAAATATTAATTGCTATTTTGTCGTTCTTACATAGTGGGTAGTTTTTATCTTTTTCTTGAATATCTAAATAAATTGGGAATTTGATTGTGAAATATATTTGAATATAACTTATAAATTATGGCGATTTTCTACGACAATTTTAATTTAATAATTAATTAACAGTACAGAGCAAATTAAGATCGTGACATCTCCAAGAATTTCTTCGAAATGCGATATTTTTTTCATTACGTCACTATGTGACGCGACGACGACATGTAAGGAAGAGAGATTAATGGTGGGCATACATGCACCTTAGGAAAACAGAAACGAAAGAATAAAGCAAGTGTGGCATATGCCCTGTAATACTGTCAAGAAAGAGATCGAGAGAGAGTCAGACAGACACGCACGCACTCACCACACACCCCCACACAGCCCACCACACACACCGCACACCACACACAACACACACACACACCACACAACACCCACACAAACACAACAAGCACAACACACTCTGCGCACGCACAGAGTTTTTGAATGCCTTGTGGGGACCTTAACACACTGTTGACACCAAAGAATTCATATACTAATATCTAGTAATTCAGTGCCTTTGGAGCATGGGGAGTGAGGTATATTAAACAATAAATGACAAATGTTCAGCCTTCGAGCCTAATGATCGAGTTATATAATAAATCTTTATTTTGAATGAGCAAATTTATATATTTCATTCTATTTTGCGCTTTCTGTATCATTTTGTTAGTTTTAGTACCTATTACAATGTAGTATTCTCCAGAGGCACCTGCTCCATTGATTGTCCCAATGTTTGTCGCACCTACTCAAAGGGGCTGGCCCAAGTAACCGATGACATGAATGTGCTTCAACGGCCGAGCGGTCCGGGTGGCCTGCCATGGTATGTCCTTGATTTCAATCACAAAAATGTATACTTTGTTACCGTATTTTCTGTAATGATCCTCATTAACTAATTACCCGAATGTTAACTATAGATAATGGTCTTTCTCTAAATGAGCAATATTAGTTATGACTTGCATTCTATGATTGTCTTTGGTCTTCGATATTGTTTTCGGATACATTTATTATCATTTGCCATACGAGTCATAACTACCAGAAATGCTAGGGAAAAAAATCAGGCAATCATCCTATAGAAAGATTAAATCGATTGGATAAAGGTGGTGGGAAGAAGGACTCTCTCCTGGAGAAGTTATTTTTTTCTCAAAAATATTCTTCCTCCTAGATAGAATTTAATTTAATCTAATAAAATTAATTATCCTCGCAGAAATTCGGGTAGTTATAACTCTTACGGCCACCTTTGGTATTAATTTTCGCCTAGAGAATTTGATTTACCTCTTCACTGATCTAATGACGGCAGCTGTGAAATTCAATTTGCTCCAAAGACAATGTGGTATAGTTATGACTGGTATACCCGATAATAGATTATTCACGTTTTGTTCTCATTGGCGTTTTCTTCTCAATCATTAACCATAGTATACACTTCTTACTCGGATTTCCTATCTTTACTGACTAACCCAATGCGGAGAGTGTCCAGTACTTTATTTTAACAATCTGGCCTAATAGTCACCAGAATGTACATGCGTTTTTACTCGCTCCGCGTACTTTATTATTATTATTATTATTATTATTAGACTAATAGTGGATTAAGAGAAAATATCTTTTGTTATTCAAGAAAGTTGGACTTAAGGGGAATTTTCGTATCCCCTTAAGGAATCCTTTGTTTGCGCTTTATTCCGTCAAAGGATATGAATAGTAATTTATGCAAATGAGGTGGAATAACAAAGGCTACTAATTTAAGTAACAAAAAGACCTCATTATAAACTAATGAATAATTAATAATTCCCCTTATTCCACTCTGAGGAGGAGGAGGAGGAGGAGGAGGGTTGTTGTTGTTGTTATTATTATTATTATTATTGTTATATATATTATCATTATTATTAAAAATCATACCGTGTTTTTGTGTGAAACGACTCTTTTCTCCTTAGCGCCTCGCCATTCGGGTAAGCCCATAGAGTGTTTTGAATCAATGACATGCGGCATTGCAATGTGCTTATACCGAACTGTACTAAACACCTGCAGTATTAAGCGTTATAAAAAGTTGTTCAAGAAGTGAAGGACACTCAAAACATTTCATGATCATGATACAAAAATACTTAGCGCTATTGTGTTCTAAAAATGAGTGTAAAAAGTAAGGGTTTTATGGCGTTTTAAAATATGATTGTATGGAATAACATGACTAATTGAGATGAGCATTGTGGGATGAACTCCGTCCTCCTTTTGGTTTAAGTTATAAACAACACTAAAACACCACGGCTGATTGTGCATCTCTTTTGGCAATGTTTGGCAATATTGGAATCACGTTTCAAGCAGCCGTTTTTGTTGGAATTATTATCGGATATAACCGATATTCATATTCTCATACAAATTACTTTTTTGATTGCACATATAGAATCGTGAGCTCTACCATTCACAGGATAGCCAATTATTACAGGCCAAACTCGCAAAATCTCAAATATTTGAAAATTGGGGCGCTCTTCAACAATGTGCTGTTATTGCGCTATAAAAGGTTTAGTCCCCACATGGAATAAAAATCCTATTTTAAGACCGATTAGCAAATGATAAATCATGTCATATATTTTTCAGGGTGCAGCGGTGGACCAATGATGTGACAAAAAAAAAAAAACAAACGACCGGGCGTCATGGAATCGATAGGGTTCGATCAGCTGGGGCCGTTACAGTGAGATCTAGATACCTACAGTCCAAACTAGGAACTTTCAAGTTTTTTTTTTTTAACTGGATCAATAGAGACCATAAATAGACAAGGAGGACCTGGTAGTCTTGCCCACCTCAAGTGACGTTTCACTAGTCTATTCGGATCATATCAAAGCGTGGGGGAGAATTTTGTACAGAGGCTGGTATTACCGAGTCTAGAAAGGAGAACCCTAAAAGCGTCCTCTATTTAACGAAGTGAAAAAAAAGAAAATCATTAATTTGTATGGTTACTTTTTTCTCTCGAATAAGAGGGACTTGAGGGTTCTCTTTTTGGACACTTGTAATAACGTCTCCCGTTACAATGAAGTTGGGCCTTATGTTTCGTGGGAGGTATTGGTTGTATGTATATACAATGTATGTTTATATCTGATTAAATATGAACATATTGATATTCAATCAATAATCAATCAAATCTTTATTTGTTCATCATACCAATATAGCAAAACAATATGATAAATAGGTATAAAGTAATGCAGTGCAGTGAAAAATTATGTCAGTTAGTAAGCAGTTATAGTTTACGGTCTAAGGATGAAATCTACCAAAAAAACCGTGGCAACGTAAAAAACACCAAGTTTTAAAAGAGTACGAGCCATCTAAAGTTAATAAAATCTAAAGATAGCACCAAGTATACTCAAGTGCGTCTGCCCCATTGGCAAAACTTGGTACCATTTTTCTTTCCAAATTCCTTGTGAGAAACTTCCATATTTCATTAAAGGAACCATCACCAAGTTTGCCAATGGGGCACACGCACTTGAGTATGTATACTTGGTGCTATCTTCTTTAGAGTATGCCTTTATATGGCTCGTACTCTTTTTAAAACTTGGTGTTTTTTAGTTGCACACGTTTTTTTGGTTATCTTGATGTCCTTTATTTTGTGAACATTAAATAGATGTGCAAGTAGAAGTTGGTCCAATTTGCAAGAAAATCCTGTTTCGGCGAAACATTTTATTACACTTAGTTGATTGTGTGATTATTACATACGTGTATGCTGTGGTATCGCTGTTTGGTTGACTGGGAACGTGAATTGTGATTTAACAATTAAGGTAAGCAAAGTGTTAGGAAGATATTGAACACTATACTGAATATATTATTAATCACACTGGTTGAATATATTTATTAATCATATAGTAGTTAAAATGTCAGTATTGAACACTGTTTATAATTAAAGTATGCGAAGTCGATGTTTTTTTTTTTTTTCTCGCGTAATTCGGGTAATTGTTTGGTTGTCTATGTTGCTTTTAACATTGATAATAAAAATATGCAGCGCTGAATAGCCACTGGGCTATGAAAATTGATATTATATATATACTTATTATACTTTAAAAAGTTCAGTGCTTTTCGACATTTTTATCTCCTTCAGTAGGAGAGATTCAGATTGTAGGTTGCAATTTTAGGCCTTTTACAACCAAGAATAGAATGAAAAAAGGGCATTAATAAATCGTGGTGGGGATGGAATGGAATGATTTAGTTCCTTTTGTGGATAATATACACTGTCATTTGAATGCTTTGCATTCCGAGTAAGAAGACGTATTTACAAAGCGACCCGTATCAATTCTATGCCATACAATTAAGGGGACTCACCTGTTAATTTTAGGATTTAATTTAGAAGCTACCATTCAGCCACCACTCAGAAACATTTAAACTGGTAAAAAACTCCTGGAAAACCGCGTCGTAAAGAACCCAGAGAAGATCCTGGTACAGCCTACATAAACCAAAATTAAAGGAGAATGACCACCAGAATTGAATACTATACTCGATTCGCGCTGATATAGGGACAACCTTACTTTTTTACGGGTGAGCATTGTTTGTGAGGTGCACACAAGAAATTAAAACTTTGTAGCACTCCTAATCCGTGCGTTCTGAATACTGTGTGCTCTACGGTTCCATACAATGTGCAGTGGTCACAAAACATAGAGGGTCATACCAAAGTAATGTATGTTATATGTGGAAATGTACCCTGTATGAGGCAGGTGCTCTATTTGAATCCTGAATATGTAACAATGGTTTTCTCGCGCTTGTCCTCACAGGTGATATGCGGGCCTCATCATTTACTTTAATAGGTACTAAACCAATTGACGAATACAATAGTCAAACCCAATCAAGATGGTCAACGTTGTCTAATAGTTGAAGCACGTGACTTGAATATGTGTGAATTTGAAAACCTTGGTCCAAACACATAAAACCGCCAAAACAAAAATTGTGTAAGTAAGTCGCCTAAAAAATCGCGGAAACTTTGTATGTGATCATTAGGAACAATGTAGCGGACCAAACAGTACTATGAACATACCTGTATAGTGCCCAAGCCGGAATGAAATATTTTCCCATCCTTACTCTGTTTAATTCTAATACACTCTTAAATATACAAAGGATTTAAAATAAATCCCAAGGATTGTGAGTAGGGACCAATCCATTTTTAGATTTAAAATTAAATCTTATAGCTTAACATCTTTAAACATTTTTAAAATATAGCGTTGTCGTAGTGACACCACAGAAAAGCGTTTAATTTCCTAAACATCGTTTTTACAGCGAAGTCACAGTACAATGAAGACTGATGTGAATGATTATAAAGCAATTGTATTAAAACTACAAAAATTAATTCAGGAAAGTACAGTAACAAAATTTAGTTGTTGTCCTTGGCCCTTTTCATTTTCTCTTGTTTAGGCCGCGAAGCGACTTCTTGGATAGATTAAATCCTCTTGCCTATTTCACCTAATGGATATGACCCAAAACTGTTCCCCAGCTCCTATATCAGCGCGAATCAAGATAGCATAAGCCGGAAAGTGCGGGCCACCACTGGATCCGACTGACAAAACAGGACTATCCAAAAGTAAAATCAATAATGTTATCGCTTACACCGCTGCGCCACGGAGGAGCTTACAGATCCAAGACTTGATTGTTGTATATGCTAGTACGTGTTGGATCAGTAATGTTGAACAAAAGAACCGGTAAGCATACTTTCTTTGCATGAAGGCCATTATTTTCAATGTTAGCAGTAAAAGGCACATCATGATGATAGATATAAATAATGTACTAAATTTCGGCAATATTCATTTCGTAATAAAGCCTGTAGGTCTGTGAGACCCGTTTCTTGAAGTTTCCTATTTGCCACTAATATCGTTTCAAATGACCGTTTGAAAACGTTTCTAACTCGTCGTTCCGTTTTCTTAATTCATATCTTGCCATGACATGTGTCACATAATCACATGTAGATTTGTTTGCTTGAACGACCTGCTCACATACTTTTTCTCGAATTTTTGTAATGCTCCGTTTTCTGATAAAGTTTCACTGTTTGTCTTAGATTTTCGATTCTAAATAATTTTAAATCAACTTGATTATTTTATAACTTGTGGTCTCATTCCGTCCTAAGTACCACAGTTTTTGATTATAGATATTTAAACAACTCCAATTGGTTTATTTTTATGAAGATGCATTTAATGGAAAAGACAAAACTGCCCCAAAACTCTTTATGTTGCCTGATCTTGACAATAACTGAATACTGCGAAATACATAATATAAGAAAGATTGGAAATGATTGAACAAGATATGAATGATACTTCCATTTCCCATGAAACTTCAATGGCTTAAGGATCAGTTAAGTAAAAGGAAAATGATCTTACTCTCGTTTGTACTTTTAATGTGCTGGAAGTCGTGGGCTACCGCTGGACTCGAAACGACAAACAAGAGATATCCACAAAGTAAAATCAATAATGTCCAACGCTTAGACCGCTCGGCCACGAGGAAGCTTTTATATTAACATAACGCAAATTGTTGGAGTGATAGTAAGTGATAGTTCAGTAGTATTGTTGAACAAAAGAATCCCGCGTAAACGTTCATTTCTTTGAATAGAGTGAATTATCTTCCATATTATAACTAAAAGGCACATCATGAGGATAACTAGAAATATGTATTAAGTTTGGCTACTATCAATTTCGTAATAAAGGCCTGTGTAGGTCTGCGAGACCACTTGTTAGAGTTTCGCACTTTCCACTAATAATAATCATTATAAGTGACCGCTTGAAAGTACTTCTAATTCATCGTTTCCGTTTTCTTATTTCATATGTTGACATGAAATGTGTCCAATAGACTTTTGTGGGTGAAAATACTGCTCCTGGTTGTGTATTGCGAGCGTTAGTGGATTATTGATGATATTGCCACCTAGTGCTATTTCTCGTCAAACGCGTGTGTAAAACAAAGGGAAGTTTGTTGCTTTAATATACTCAAGAGTGGGTGTCGTTTGTATCATGGTGTTTTAATGGGTTTTTTTTTAGACGGTTTTTTGGTGGTGTTTTTTTTAGTTTTATTTTTAAAACTTGGGTGGACAC
Organism: Ophioderma brevispina; assembly: GCA_023653785.1. NCBI lineage: Eukaryota > Metazoa > Echinodermata > Ophiuroidea > Amphilepidida > Ophiodermatidae > Ophioderma > Ophioderma brevispina. The sequence goes on along the minus strand of JAMKCH010084556.1, from coordinate 38,108 downwards.
ACTACCGTGTGTCTTAATATACTTACATTATAAATGGAATTTCAAAAGACAGTGATCACTAGAATAACACTAGGGGCAAACATTGTTTAATTAGCCACGTAAGGATTATCATATAACTGTTGTACCAAGGTTGAAAAACGCAAGGCGCTGGGAGTGCTAGTTGCATGTCTTATGAGGACTTTAATACAAAAAGCTATGAAACAAAGAAAAATATTTTTTGTGTATTTATCATAAAAATACACAAAACAACGAGACAAGACAACAGCACGCGCAGGACAGGAAATTTACAGAACAAGTTCTTCAATTTTATTTAGCATAAGGCATGAATAGGAATATGAAAAAAAAACACGGAGAGATTTACTTAATCCGACTTTTGGACTCAGATCGGGGAATCATCGCGCTACAACAAAAGGCAAGACCAAACACCAATCGTTATTGATCGGGTGTCGAGAAGCACCATTACGCTCCCTAGCATCTCTATGCTGGACACAGCGCCACATATTCCGTATCCGCATCGCTATTGGCCGGCTATTCTTGGACATGCCACTACCGTCATGGGATTCCATAGCAGCCAAACGCTGTGTTAAAGGCTCTGCGAGTAGCTCCTGTTTTTGACAAGGAGGGAATGAAAAAACGGTTTTGTTTCGCTGTACCGTGGATATCGCAAATTCAACGAATCAGGTGGCGATCTGATATTAGAGAAAGGGTTCCTGACCCCACAAGAACCCTTACCCACTAGTTTTTGTGAAGCCTGGCGTGTGTTGGCATGACTTGACAGCAGCAATCGGAGAATTGAGCCGGCTGATAAGGTAAGAAAAAACAAAACTAGTCAGCTAAATAGACAATTTAGTTAGGAATATTTTGGTGCGTAAATCGTTACGATAGCAAAGTATTTTGCGCAACTCAGTGTTACCGCCAAGGTATACAAAAAATCCGAATCACGCTATCTGACCCTGTGTGTACGTGGAGTTCCCACGCTCAGCCGAATATGTTGGGTTGATAGCTCCCTAGCGCAGTGAAGAAGATTTGCCAAGGTTTACCAAGATTCAACAATGGCCGGCGCTGTGTGTCAAGAGGACACAGTAAATGGTGTGCGATTATTGAACAAACAAACGAAAATAGACAGTTCTACCTTCTATGTGAACTAATCACAAAATAACTGATGATAATTAACTATTAACAATTCAACGAAATACTTATAAATCAAAAGATCACATTTTGAATTATTCATCTTTATGTCAAAATTATTTGTTTATCCAGTTAATTTTGAGGAGGTACAACTCGTCCTTCATGTAATTTCATGAAGGCTGAACTCGTTCCACTCAGTGTCATATTATAATTATGAAGGAGGTTTAACTCGTCCAATCTTGATTCTTATTCTCTGAGAAAACTTAACTCATTCTCATCCTTGACATATAGAGTAAATACAAAAAAGTGTGTCACAACATCCAATGGGGGTAAAAACAATTTATTTAATACATAGAATTAAAAACCAACGTTTCAAAAGGACAAGCCTTCTTTATCAAGGTGAAAGAGACCAGCTCTTGTACAGATGTGCAGTAGAGACCAGCTCTGGTAGTGAAGTGAAGAAGTAAAAACAACAGAAAATATACAGAAACAGAAACAAAAGAAATCTAAATAACTAAGGAGTTCAATCAATATAGGTGATCAGCAAGTGTGAAATAGCCAGAGAGGAAAGTATGGCAAGCCATATGAGAGATAGAAATGATACATAGAGCATGGCCCTCCCTTAGGTGGGACAGCCAGGCGGTATCAACGTCTATGTGCGTTGGCTCCCGCTCCTAGACCATGAGGACGACATGCCAAGAGTGACGAGGTGGTCCAATTTTGCCAGCAAAGAAGAATGAAAATTACTCAATGGGGGTGTGACCTGAATAACACACTGTCAGTACGAATGATATTAACATCATGGCCATTGATCGACCTGAAAGCAAGAACTACTACCATCGACTTGCTTTGGAAGCCAAACAAAGATTTGTCCTTTTGAAACGTTGGTTTTTTAATTCTATGTATTAAATAAATTGTTTTCACCCCCATTGGATGTTGTGACACACTTTTTTGTATTTACTCTGTATCCTATGTTGGTGTGTCACTCTTGCATCCTTTTGGATCCATCCTTTGGTACCCTGCTGGACAGTTGTAATAGATTTTGTCAGTCTTTACTTGACATATAATTTAACACATCCTGTAATGATTTATAACCTTCAGTGAAGGCTGACCTCATTCACTATTCTATTCTTGCACTTAATGAAGGAGGTACAACTCATCCAATCTTGATCGTGGTTCTTTGAAGAGACACTCATTCCCATCATTGTTATCCCAAATCTCCTCCCCGAAGGGGAAGTCGACATAATAATTCCCTTTATGGAACCCACTCAAGGATATGATTAAGACACTTAATAACACAATAAGTATATTTAACTTATGAACAATTGAAATAATGTATAACACTAATGATAAACCCGGGGAAACATTCTATATACATCCACCGAAAAATGTGGGATGAGCGGGTTTTTGTCCAAGAAATTACGCGAAACGCACATCAACAAGGCAGGTGAATGGATTTCGGGGAACGAGAAATCCACTCTCAGACGGCCGACCAGCGCCAGGACAAACCCAAGAAAAGCCATGAAATTCCCTACGATTTGTCCAAAAAGAATTAAATTTTAAACCTTAACTAACTCCTGTTAGAAAAAGAACAGAAGTTGACTATTGTAAGGAAAAAAATGGAATTGACGACAGCACCGTATGGAGATAAGATTTTTCGGGGAATGAGAAATTCACCCTCAGACGGCCGATCAGCGCCAGAACAACCTGTCTTGTTGATGTGTGTTATAAGTTTTTTTTTTCATGTTTTCATGTTTGTTTTGAAGAAGATGAGCGAGGGAGCAGTTTGGGTGAGATGACATAGACCAGTCAACGACCTTGAATTTTTAGTGTATTGTTTGCACTAAAGTATCAAACATCTTTATGTGAGGAATATGAGCTTTTCTGGTTTGATAATGGTGAGTGCGAGCGTGGAAGTTGCAGGAATCCACATCAATAATGTCATTTGCCAACAGATTTTGGTTAAATTGGAACATAAAAGTAGTAAGTTGGAGCCTATAAATATAGTGGACCTTCAAGATATTAAGGGATGAAGAAGGGTGCCTGTATGGACCAACCACATGGAGTTGATGCATGTTCACATGACTCGTTTCTGAAGTAGAAAAGTGTATCTACAGGGTGTCCACAAAAAAAAATGGTGCAACGCAAAAGCACCCTTGTTGGAAGTGAAAACAATAAAATAGTGACGTGATATTTACATCATATCATAAATGACGTCTTGGTTTTTGAATATCGTTTATACCAATTATGCTACTTTCGCAGAATGAGATAACTAAACACAATCGAATCATGCATGTTAATAGGACACGTTATCGATTTGAAAGAGCTCATCCATTGCACAATTATAATGCTTGATCTTTTTTCTCTTGTTACTTCATATCAATGTTTCTTTTTCTCAGTAAACATTCTAAAATGACTTCATATATAAGTAAAGAACATAAAAATAGAGCACACTCAGCTGAAAACACATAGACACTATCAAATAATAATTATTGTACATCTTTAATACTTTTCTTTCATTTTGTTCTGATCTAAAAATCAATCATCCTGAAGAGTTATCGTTCTCATAATGATGTTCAATTATTTAACAGGTTTTTCTGCATTATTGTGTGATGAATGAGTGCTTTTAATCGAATAAGCCATATCAACCTATCAACATGATGCTCTTACTTTGTATCCCATTCTGTGAAAAGTGGCACAATTGGTATTGCACCCTCTCTTAGATTATTAGCCATATCTCCGGATTACAACAACCAAATGGGATGCTGTAAACGGTATTCAAAAGCCAAGACTGCATTTGTGATATGATGTTAATATTACGTCACTATTTTATGTTTTTTGTTCACCTCCAACAAGGTCGCTTTTGCCTTGCACCATTTTTGTGGACACCCTGCAAATCATGCAATGTTGTTTCCGTCAGCCCAAGTCATAGCCCCATATGAAATGATATGGTCAATTTTAACTCCATTGTACTTTGAGAATTCCAGGACAGATTATGGTCAATGAGAATACCAAGGAATTTAGTAGTTAGAACTTGTTTGATAAACGGTGTTGCTAATTTTAATATCAAACTAAATATCTGGGTTTTTACTGTGTTTATTTAAAAAAAAAAGCATATAGTTAGTTGTTTTTTTTTCACGGTCGGTGATAATTTGTTTGTTTGAACCCGTTAGAAATAGCTGGAAGTTCATTTTTTTTTATTATTTTTCCAAGTGTTTTAGGATTGCGGCGGGAGAATAGTATATTTGTGTCATCAGCGAACAGAATAAAATTAGGCATTTTAGACATCTAGATTAAGCTATTTTTCATGATGTGGACAAATTACCTGTCCCTTTTCACGAATAAATAAAAAAGCTTCTACTCTGTGCTCAATTAACTTGTAATCTTATATTTCATCACGAAGACGAAAACAGTCATGAAAGAAAAGTTATTTGGCTGAATGTGCACAGTCTTTGAAAACATCTTTGTTCAAAACCAAACCCGTAACTTGCCGCGTAATCTCAGTTCTACTCAATTGGTCGCGTTATTAGCAGAAATAGAAAATTAGCAGAAATCGAAAATCATTGATATTCATCGACCCATATGAAATGCAAGTAAACCGGTGTCGAGCATGGCCGAGTATCCAAAAGCAGAATTTTTAAAAATGATTAGTAAATTGAATAGAAAGGAGGTCTAACAATAAGTTATGGATCTTGGTTCTGCACCAAGATGTTGGGCCACAGCTTTGCAAATAACACTAATTCTTTGTGCCTTTTGTTAATCTTCGGTTCTACTTTGAATAAATGATGAAACATACGCTCAAAGTTATTGAACTCGTGAAGAGGAAAGCTCAATCCAAATCGGGCGGTGATAACACCTAAAATATTTTCAACTTCATGGAAAATAACAGTGGTTCTGCAGTTTCAGATTAAAATTCGCTTTGTTTGTCCTCTATATTTCGAATGGATTTATTTATCAATGACGCCATTATTTGCTGAAGCCAATGAATCACGGTATGCATCCGTTATCACTGGTGTCCAGGGGAGAATTGAAATGACATTTATTTTCACGAAAATGTGCACATATGTTGTTATCGTGACAACACAAGTAAAGCTGTATATAATTATAATTTTAGAAAATTTATTTCACGAAAATTACATACTTCCCAGGATTGTGCCCCCTATGTAAATGCTACGAGATCTGCCCGATGGCCTATGATCAAAACACGTCGCTTACATGGCAAAATCGATCATGGTTTCAGATTAAGTGAGTCTATATGCTATTTAATTCTGTTCCTTCCGTTTTTACTACGCGCATCTTTTCTTGTTTAACGTTTGGCCCAAATTAACATTTATATATATATATATATATATATATATATATATATATATATATATATATATATATATATATATATATGACAGAAAGCACAACAATGGGTACCATAACATTAGCAATTTTTCTTAATGTCACATATTTTTACCAAATTACTGAATTCCCTAATTTACTGTGTTAATATGTTTATATACATGTATACATATAGCGAAGATAATTTGAATGGGTTCTCAAACACTTTGACAATTTTTCATAAACATTACTTTAGTATCCCCGTCAATTTTGACGGAAAAAATCTACCATTTAAAAATGACGTTTTTAAAAATGTTCTCAAGCATATTTTTAAAGGAATTCCATTATTGGTGATTACATATCATGTTTAATACATATTGGTCCATGATTTACATAATTTTTGGGGGCAAAAAGTCATACCATTGGGTTTCTGGAGGGCGACAAACAGGCAGTGCTATTGTTACTGTCATCCGTCATGTACGCCATGTAACAATAGCAATATTTATTAGCCACTTGGGAATAACCTCAATAAGTTTATCAGTTGCCTTTATTGTTTTCTGTAAAGGGACAATCAATTTGGATTTGGATAACTTAAAACAAAAAATATGAATATGGTATGCATAAATAAGAAATAACATAATTTTTTTCTGCTATTGTTACCTCCGTCAATATTTTGCAATAACAATAGCATTTTTCAAATCTCGCGGGAACAAACAGCCAGTCCCGAGATCGATCAACATCTATCAATTTCCATCATGGCTGGTGGTCAGTCATGTAACGGCAGTGCGAAATTGAATAAGATATGTTTACTTTTTTTATAATCTGGTACCTAAATCATTCCGTCAATAATATTACAAGTAACAATAGCACAGAATGGTGCAGTCTATGGGCCACGAAACATGAGCGTGTGTGTAGAAATTCAATGTAATTGTGCTTGTTTGTATTCACGATAGATGATCATGCATGGATACACATACTGTATAGATTACGCTGCACGATTTTGTCGCAGTGGGTACGTGCATGGCGCCAGGGCTCGCGATAGCTTGTTTAGCATAGCAGTTTCCTACACATTTTCTGCCATTTGCTATGCAATTTTAAGATTGTGTAACAATTTTTCCCCATACGTTTGCATTCTCAATATGATCAAAGCAAGAGCTGTTGCAAAAATTGCTACACAAATAAAAATCCCTAGCGCGAGCGCTGCATGTCGCTATCCAATGTCGATCGTCGTATTACACCAACGTTACTAATTATTTGACGGAAGTTGTTTAATCGTGACAGAATTTGGATGGAGGCCCTGCTAAAGTTATTATTCTTTTGATGGCAATGGTGCTAATGTTATGATATATTGTGCATCTTATAGCAGATACCAAAATATGGCAGTTTTCACCGTGGCTACTATAGATAATTGGTTAAAAGTTACACAAGGGCGAGGAGTGCTAATGTTACCATTCATTTCGCATGTATCCGTCCTTGACATGTCACATCAGCAGTATTGTTATGTTGTGTTTTACAGAATTGGTAATATATTACATTATGATTTTACCATAGTAAAACCTTGCTGCTATTTGTAATATTACAAGCCATAGTAGACCAATCTGCAATACTTCAATTCTAATTCTAATTTTAAAAAATGTTACACATTTCCTATATACTCCAATGGTATTCTCAAACTAATATCGTATCGTGGAAATAATTAAACGGAAAAAGTTATATTTTTTCACCTTAAATTGAAAGTAGGGGTGCCTGTGGAGAAGTTAAACTAGTTAACATTAACACATTAATAGAAATTATTTTCCCCCCTTGTGGTAGGTTTCTGGTCCCATTATTGTGCTTTCTGTATATATATATATATATATATATATATACACGCTTAGAAGTAGAGGGGAAACGTATGATTGAAAATTAAATTAAATATATATACCGGGAATTGTTCATATGACGGTGATCGAGCTAATCTCTCCATAGTAATGAAAATAAAGGCTACTTCCCTTTGCAAATACAAGGTCATTTCCTTTGTTTGTTCAAATTGAATCGATTAAAATAACGGAACCTACGTTTGAGCAAACACAAAAAGTACTTATTGCGTTTTACATTATGGATACGCCATTAGAGCATTACAAAGATATAGCAAGGCTCTCTTTACCGTTAGAAAAGACACTTGTAAAATCTGATACATATTGTCAATGGGCGGCGAGTTCCGGCAAGCAATGGGAATTTTATTCCTACGTAACACCAGCAATAACTCTGACTTTTACTATAATCGGCTTCACTATTTTGTTCATTGGAATGGCATTTATCGGAACAAGTGAGTATATTTGTTGGGGACGGTCAATATTTATAACGTAACCATTTATATGATGCTGTCGGTTGGTCTGCTTGTCTCAGGTCAATCCATTACACCTAATAATATTGGGTCAAATATGCACCGACCAAGACTCAAATGATCCCATTTGAGTTAAACGACCCTTCTGTGGTCATATTTTACCCTAAAATTGTTTTAACTCAAATGGGGTCATTTTATTTGTAATCGGTGCATATTTGACCCTATATTTTTAAGAGTGTATGGGTAAGGATTGTCTAATGGGGATATATTTATTTCATTATATTATTTCCTAAAAATCAATTAAAATGTTTTTTTTTTTTATTGAGAGGGTGTAATATCAATCACATAATAAATTCCATTCAACGAAAAACATATGTAGTTTCCTTTTTTTTAACTGAAATAACCCGTAGGGGGTGATGATCGCATTCCCAGAAAAAAATAATTTTAAACAAACAAACTGTAATGATTGCATAATCTAAAAGTGGTGCTTGCCTTTGAGAAGGCTCAATCCTTTCAGTGTTTGGAAACGTACTAAGCTATGAGGCCAAGGAGAAAAAGATGCTCGGATAAGGACCAATGTGGCGCACCCCTGGGAAGTACATAATTCTTCCGAAATAATGTTTCTAAAATTATAGAAATCAGTTCTACGTGTGTTCTCACGTCTATAGTATGTGCACATTTGCTATAAAATTAATTAAATGCCATCTAAATTTTTGCCCTGAATTTTAGTGACCAACGGATGTTTATATAGCAGGGGACTGTAGTGAAAGAGTGTGCGCTTCCGGATAAAATTGTGATTTTTTGCACACAAGTACTTTAGGCATTGATAATCCATAAAATTGATGGAAGCACTTACCAATACCAACCCCCCTTAATGGACCCCAGATTGAGTTTCAAGGTTATACAGGGTCAAATTTTTAGAACGTTCCGATTGTATTGACAAGTACACCATGATGTTTGTCTGGTTATAAGGATTCCAAAAAGCTATAGTTACACTATCTATGGCTTATAGTTTCGGAGTTATGGGTTAAAAACTGTAAAAATGGTGAAAAAGTCAATTTTGGTGTGTGCATGGGTCAAAGGTTAAAAGTTGCTTTTGTTTTAGGTAATATGTGGTGCAAATTGTTTCCCTAGCTCTAGGGATTGAAATGAGGAAGAGTTTGCCTTATCTGTTATGCTTAGTTTTCACGGTATCCAACAAAATATGTCACAGGGTAAATAGAATCCAATAGCTGCCAAGAGCTGTTGACTTCATTCGCCATTTTGGTTAATAACCAAGCAATTTAAGATAGTCAAAAACCTATTCCTATATTTCATTCTATGACCTGAACCAAACAAATTGAACACGTGTTTGCAGAAATTGGCAGACTTTTAATTTTTGACCCCGGTACAAACCAAACTTGACATTTTACCATTTTTACAGTTTTTACCCCATAATTCCAAAACATAGCCACATGTAGTACAAACTATCCATTTTTGGAATCCTTGTAAAAGCAAACATCATGTGCTGTGCTTTTCAACACAATCGGAACATTTTATTTTTTTACACCTGTGTAACATTGACCTCCAAGATGTAGGGGCACATGCAGAGGGGCAATTGTGGCAAGGCTTCCATCAATATTTTTTATTATTTCACTGCATAAAGTACTTGTGTAGCAAAATTCACCGTTTTATCCACATTTGCACACTCACATGTGATTGTGCACTACAGTCCCCCCACTAATACATCATGATTCATTGCCCAGCAAATAACGGGACTATTTACAAGTAAATCCGAGCGTGTATGCATATAGGACCAAACATTTCGGATTTCTTTTTCATATGAAATCTGCAAGAGCCATTGTTATTAGCCTTGCAGCTGAAAATATTGCAGTTGTTATAACACACCGCCACCCGACGATTTGATTAAGTATTCGCTGATTGTAGTGCTACGTGATTATCCATTGGTTGTTTAATGGTTCACAACTTGGACTAGTGCAGTTCTTCCAATTATGATTTGCCATAGGATTGTGTTCTGTGATCAGAGGTGATCAGTGGCTCAACCCACATCTTGAAAGTTAGCGTGAGCCAGGTGACCTGCAAACGATCTTATTCTAACGTGGCTCAACATCAGCGAATTTGTCATGAGTGGAAAAAAACCCTGTCATCTTTCACGAATAAATAAAGTTAGAGGTTCTATGTGTGTTCAATTAAACTTTGGCCCTATATTAGTTTATCATTTATTAGAAGGAAACACGAAAGCGTGAACAAAATTCATGGTAGTAAAGTTGTTTTGGAAAACTGCGTAAAGTTTGTGCAAAACCAAAACCTAAATTGCCCCGCCGCGTAATTCCCATTCTATTCAGTTTCAGGCGTTATTAGCAAGAAATCTGTGTGAAATCATTCACCTATATGAAATGAAAGTAACCGGTGCTGCAACAAAACTTTTACATTTAATAGAAAGGAGTCCTATTACCAAACATGATTATAAGCTATGGGTCTTGGTTCTACACCAAGGTGTTAGGTCACAGCTTGCCAAGCAACAATTCTTCGTGAAATTTTTGTTCATTTTTGTTTCTTTTGAATAAATGATGAAATAAGTTCAAAGTTATTGAACTCACAGGAAAAAAGCTTCGAGTTTTATTTTATTTGTGAGCGAGGCTACAGATCAATCTAAATCGGGTGGTGATATGATAAGATCCTCGTCATGGACAATAACAATATTATGGCTCTGCAGTGAATCTGAAAGTCCATTGCCCTACGCATAATTAACGGACGGATTTACTTAGCAATAGCGTCCTTATTTACTGGAGTCAGTGGAACGTAGTGTACACCATTGGTCACCGATATTCATGGGGAAAAAGAGATGGCATTTTAATTATTTTCAACGAAAATGTGCACATATTAGACGTGAGAAACACGCGTTATTTTTGTATACTTTTAGCGAATTTATTTAGGAAATCTTATGTACCTTCCAAGTGGTGCATCACCCTTGTAAACACTACTTGATATCTGCCCGCTTAGCCTATGCGTAGTTTGAGAAATTAAAAGAGTGGTTTACTACTCAAAGAAGGGTCGGGCAATATTCTATTTTTACATCCCAGTTTTTAAAAACAAACGCACCGTATTAGAGGTTTAGAGAAAATTTTGCCTTGGAGCTATAAGGCAAGCGTGGGAAAAGGCGGGACAGTGGTATAGGGTGCTCTGCCCCGTGGGGACACTGGCTAGGATAGATACCAGGCACTCAATTCTGTTTTTGATCTGTATACCAGCTGTTGATTAAAATAGAATACCCGCTCATCTCCATGGTTCACTTGGACTTTGGTAAAGGAATACGAAAGAATCTCGTCCTTAGAGGGGAGTTATGTCGTCGGTCACGTGGACAGAGCAGTCACAACTGTACATGTGAATTCACAGCCAGTCGAATACGCGTAACGGTGGAAAAAAAACCCTTGACTGTTCCCAAGCCGCCCTCAGCGAGGGAGCGGGTCATACTGGGAGAGAGTCCGTATCGTGGCAAAACAAGCGGACCCGGATCAGCATTATTCATCGCTGAAATGAATTCCAGACAACACCAAAGGATGCAGCGGCCATACCAAACCCCAACTTTTGTGGTACGCAAAAAAAGAAGCAAGCTCATCAAATTTCGAATTACACAAACGGATTCTTACCGAGGTTGTTAACCCACAGCTTAGCTATACTCCATGTGAAACTCTTAATAATTCTTCTCCAAGGGTACCCACTATATCGCTTGATATACTGAGCAGAAGACCTACATGTACGTACTGGGTGAACAGAAGCCTTCAAGACCTGGGGATGGTGGGGGGGTACTCAAATTTCATTTGGATATAGGGTGCTTCTTTGTGTGGCCCGCAGGGGGGCGTACTTGGACGATCTTTGCGAAAAATGAACTGAACTTCCGAAATGGGGGGTCTTGCGAACTGGGGGGTCTTTCTAGCGAAAATTTGGACCCTTTGAGAACTAAATTTTGTTCAAAATTAGGCCACAAAAGTATGTTAAAAATGAAATGGGGGATGTCCACACATCACATTTCCTGTTAAGTGTAACGCACTGAACGAGCTATGAGTGGTACAAAAACACTTAAATCAATATCTAGCACATTTTTTGAAGAGGCGCCCTTCAATTTTCCAAATGATATATTTGCCACAGCTATGTTGTTAATGGCAGAAAAACTAACAACCTGCGAAACGAGAATGCTCAAAAATGGCCGTATTTTAGACATAAACAAAAATATGTTTGTTTGGCCGTACCGTAACGGAAAAAAAAATTAGGGTCGGGTTTTTTTTAGGTCGGTCAGAGTTTTTTTTTAATTTTATTTTTTTTTAGATCTCTCAATGTTTATCTCTAAAATTAGACTTTTGCGTCGGCAGGTTTTTTTAGGCTCGGTCGGATGTAGCCACCAAACAAACAATTTTTTGGTATGCCTTAATTCAGTAAGTTTTGTCCGTCCATGATGAATAGTGCCCCTCAAGAAAATGGACCTCTAACTTGACTTTATTGAACCCATAAAACCAACTAATAGATGAGCGTAGATACGTACATGGCGCGTATCTTCCCGGTATTCATATTGGAGGCCGTTTCCAGCGCCGTTGAATTATTATCGGATCCCGATAATTAATTATTCTAGTTACAAAATCCTTCGTTTGCGACAATAGACATTTTCAGCTACCATTCAACAGGTATATGTTATATCCAGTAGTTACCACTGCAACCGTGTCAAAATCTTCATTTTTTTTTAAAAAAAAAAAAAAAGGGGGGCGCTCTTCAAAAAATTGTGCTAATATTGCTAAGGGATCAAGGGGGGACGGGGTTCCTAGGACCCTGCACAATTTGTTTTCGCGTGGCCGCCGCTTTGCGTGTGGATTTTTGCGCCGATGTTTTTTTTTGTAATTGTCGACTTTTAAATGCAGGAAAAAACATCAGTTACCGTTTCTTATTTTCAAGTAGAATGTTTTTGCCAAATTTCTATGTGATTTCACTGTATGCAGACTGATTATCTTATTATTCAGTTTTCCTAGACCTACGAGAAAAGAATACAAGCGAGGATAATAAACACAAGTTACTTGCGTGTTTCGAAAAAGGGAATTATGAGGAAAGGCAACAAAAGGAAAGGATAATCAAGGCAAATAAAGACGGAATGACTATAAGAAAGGTGATTCGGAATTTAATGGGTCGACTCTAAATTTCAGGATTTAAAAATTAAAATCCTTAGGGATTGCTAGTTAGTGGGACCAATCAAAATAGATTTAGAATTAAATCCATTTTGCCTGATTTCAATCATATTAGATCTGAAAATAAAAAAGTGTGATTTACAGGTTAATGCAATTAAGATTAATTTTAATCTAACATAGATTGGGCAATAACTACAATCTAAAGGAATATAAACCCTGAATTTAGAGTGTAGTGTATATCACAATAAACGAGTATTATTTGTGTTTTGTATGACACATTCTCAATACAACTTTTTTTTAATACAGGGAGTTATCAATAAAAACACAACAAAAACCTTCTCCCCACTTTTGTGGGAATCTGTGTAATTTACATCAAAAATAATAAATGCCATCTAAAAGCCACCTATCTCATCTTTCAAAAGATAGGGTAATGTGTTCATGTGCGGTCATGGGAAACCGAAGAATCATTGTTTTTGCAAAATGGGACAAGTGAGTTTGAAAGAGTATGCTAACACAAATCCTATTCAAATTTTCCTCTGTATTATCACTTCCATTCATGCACAGTGTCTTTGACATGGGATTTGTATTGAAACTGGGTGCCAAGCACATTGTGGCAAAAAAACAATGAATTAATGATTATCCATGACCGCACATGATCATTGGGAAAGAGGGGATTTGTTGCTTTGCGATGGCATAGTAATTTTGGAATAATTTTTACACAATTACCACAAAAAATGTGAAAAATTTTGTTCCGTTTTTTTGAGAAGCCCTGTATAAAGCAAATATGGAATCAAAAAAAAATGGTGGCGGACTCTTTCTGGCAAATATAATAATCTTGAAGGAATTCTTCAAAAACGGGCTACGCTCTAAGAAATGTGCGTTTTAAAATTATACTGGGCCCATATTTTGATAATTCCGTATTTACCCCATAAAAATGAATTTTTTTTTGTAAAGCATAATAGTTTGTGGTATTTAGTGTGATTACAACCAACTAGACTACCCAAAACACCTACATACAAATTAATAGAACACATCTACGCATATATTCTATATCACCCACAACCACGTACAACTATACGAAATTGACCTCTACGTATGGATAGCGGGCTGGCGTATGGTGAATGTCCGATTGAAAACCACAGGAAGTTGCATTTTGTCCTCCGCAATATGGCTCACTTTATTGTCAAAATTAAAGGGATTGTTCATAACAATTGAACACCTTTGTAGCAATATGTGCACCAGCAGGTTATGCATTATTTCCCGCCAAATTGCGAAGGGCAAAAACACTTCCTGTGTCTTCAATAGGCGACTCAAACCCGCTATCCAGTGTAGAGGTCAGTAATCCGAACTCACCGGTAATGTTTTTTTTTTTTTTTGTGTATCTTTAACGGAACAAAAGTGTCTGGAAAATAGTTTCGTTCCGATACATCGCGTTATGCATACAGGATATGGAATATTTCCAATTTACGTAGGCTAAAAATTTTACGGACATTTTTAACAGTGTACATTTTGCAATTGTTATTTCTCATTATTCTTTTACACTTTTACACACAATTAGAAACATTTTATTCAGTTTTTAGATTTTAAACGAATGTTTTTATAACAAGAAAACTGTAAATGACATTCATTATAATGTGGCTGAAGTGTTTTGTTTACACTGTACCAAGCAGAAGCAGGAGGAAGTAGGAAGTCATAATATGTAGATGAATGCTGTTGCAGCCGTTTTTGTTAATAAACTATTATTTAAAAACAAAAGTGTTTTCTCTTTATCTATGGCCATGTTAGATAGGAAAGTATGTGGCGTAAAGACGCGGTGTGTGTGTGGCGGGGGGGGGGGGGGGGGGTCGGAGGGTGGTTCAATGAAGTATGCAATCCTCAAGTTTTCCTTGCAACGACGAAGAACAGCTATTGGAGGAACCATACCTTGCCAATTTTGTATCTTACCCTCGTCTACCTGAGGCAACTTTTGTAACAAAACTCCCGAAGGGGGGGGGGGGTTCTTCTTTCCATTGGTGCCAACATAAGTACCAACATCCCCATTATGACGTCATATGTTGAGGAAAGTACGAAAATACTGAATATAGGGTGGAAAATTGATATTTTGCAATTTTAGAAACTCAAACACCTGATTATGTACTAAAATGCTATCAAATATAAAACTTGGTCATTCCATTAAGTAGAGTAAAAAACCGCATGTAAATCTGATATTCCTAACCTTTTTGGCGGAAAATTGAATTTTCCCTATTTACACTGTGTGTCTATGGCAATTGGCAGTTTGTTGACATGCGAACTTTGTGACGTCATTGTGACGAATGTAGGGACCCCATGTTGGTACTCATTTTGGAAAGAGGAGGAAGGGAGGACCATAGCTATCTACTGGTACCAATTAAGTGTCTGTGTGAAATCGGGTCGTGCTAGACATGGTTTGTAAATTCTCTTCGAAGGGGGGGGGGGGCGGGGTTGGTTGACCCACCACCCCATCCATCACTTTGGTATCACCCGTATCCTACCGAGATCCCCCGGGTGAGTTTGTTTTTGGATGAATAGGAGCGGAACATGTCAATTGACAATTACCTTAAATAATTTGGCACCAAAAAAGGGGGTTTTAGCAAGCCGGGGAAAAAACCGAAGGGGGGGTAACCACCCTCCCCCCCCCCCCTTCGGTAGACGAGGGCTAATAGACTTTGCTTTTACCTTTTCACAGATGGAAACAGTTGGAGGGTTTAGTGGTCGGCCTACTTATGATTGACAAAGGAAAGAAGCAAACTCAGCAGTCGATGGGCCGTAACTGCAGCTCATTGCGTGTAAGTTCCAATTCAACAACAAAATCAAAAAACTTAAAAAAAAAAAAAAAAACCCCGCCAACATGCGTTATTTGCTTGTACACGAGAAGATAACAGTGGCGTAACCAGAGTGGGGTAGGGGAAGCTGCGCCCCCCCCCCCCCCCCCCCCCCCCCGTGGGGAATCTTGCCCCCACTTTTGCCCACCTTGAAAAATTAGTGATTTACCTAGGCCATATACTATACTAACAAATTTTAATATATGCTTGCCCCCCTGAAAATATATGTGCCCCCCTTTCCCGCCCTGAAAAAAAATGGTTGACGCCACTTGAAAGACAATACAATCGCTGGGACATCAATAGCTGGTCGAAAACACTCAGGAAAATGTCCTGATTAGAAGTCCAAAATACCTGAATTCATTATAAAATCATGAAGTATTGTTGCGGAATGCAAACTACATACCTAACTTTAACAATGTGTTGTACAGAAGAACATAATGGAAAATGTGTAAGTAGGAATATTTGTTTGGGATTGCCAGCAGCAGTCACACCAATGTGTTGAACAAAAAAGGCAATAATGGAGTCTGATTTCACGAGGGTGCTGGACCAAATTCAGTCTCTTCCACAGATGCACAAGATCATTAACATTTATAGATTTCAATGCATGTAAAGTAGGGACTTGATATTTGGTGTAAGCATACGTAATACGGGCTCATATCCAGGAGATGAAATAATTACTCTGGTAATACGGGAAAATATTAATTGGTACATTAACCAATCAGCATTCACCATTCATGTCTACTACATGATAATAGGCGATATACACGGCTTTCGCGATTACCCGGTTTTCGCGATTAGTAGCACCCCCGGAAATGTGACAATTGTGATCTCCGAGAATAAAGGCGGACAGACAGATAGATAAGATTTATTTTATTATAGATTATGCAATTAAACATCGTCATGTAGCTGTGACCGATGTGATCTAAAGTTTTCTAGTCACTTGCATTGGGGGAATTTAAAGCATTTGATATCCCCCTTTTCTAAACACATGACATATATTTTCCTTTATTTCAGGCAAATCACGAAAGGGGTGAAAATTACGTTGGGAAACCGGATCCAGTCCAATATGTCTATTCACGCAATTCGCACTGGAGTGAAAGTGTACCGATATCGTAAATACAACACCAAGACTCATGACAATGATATTGCCTTGTTGAAGCTCAAGCAAATCTGTGGTATTTACAGATTACGTTCGGCCCGTTTGCCTCACCCACAGCAGTCGTGAGACCGCGACGTACCAAAAGAAGCCTTGCTGGGTAATTGGATGGGGTAAAAGAAGTCCAGGAAGTACGCAATAATATAATTTATATGTCTGTTGTGCAGTTAGTACGTAAGTGAACATTACTAATAATCTAAACTGAAGTATTTCAGATAAGGTAAGGCATGCAAACAAATAGCTCAAAATAAGGCAGCATTAAAATGTAGTGTGGTTCTAGAGTTTCTCCTCGGTCCCACCAGAGAAGATGAGAAAGAAGGAGGTGGTTCGATGATACTTCAACAAAGATACACTGTTCAACCGCCTATTCATGTCAATCGCTTAAATCTAATCGATTGGACCAAAGACTTACGCTACTTGCTTTAGAACATTACATACACCTGTCATTAAATCCCAAAAACATTTCATACACCTGTCATTAAATCCAAAAACATTTCATACACCTGTCATTAAATCCCAAAAACATTTCAATTACCCAGTTTTCAATGGTATTTGCACAGGGTCTATACACTATGGTTGTGACAAGTACTGCGAAATGTACTCGCCTGCATCAGTTATAAACAACTTTGACCCCAAATTTTCAAAGTATTTTGGCACTTTGGACACTTCCTGACACAAAAAAGTATGGTGAGATGTATTGAATATGCATTTATCTAATCATTCATCATATCATATTTCACAGGAAATAACCGGATAGTGGTAAATTAGGCTAAAATAATAACAGCTTTTATTGACCTCCAAAACTTTGAATCAATGTTAGCTTACCGAAAAGGGTCGATTTTGCTGTTTCTTTGGTTAAAAAGTCACTGATTTCCTCAATTATTTCGCCAACGATTAAAATAAATAACAATCAGTCAGAACAACCGCGGAGTTCATTGCCAGCAGAGATCTTTAGCTGGAAAATTAATAAGCTATTTTAGTGGGAGAGTGTCAATTACTTCCTGTTGTGAAACCTTCCCGAACGGCTAGGCTTGAGGCGGTTGAACACATTACTTCAAGGTCCAATCGAGTGGCCCTTGAAGTTTCCTAACATTGAGCTGATGAATGATAGTAATCCTGGGTAATCGGATTGCAAAATCGAGCCATCTCCTTCTTTCTCATCTTCTCTGGTCCCACCCATTGCGTTGAATGTGCAGGTATGTGGAATTGGTTTATGGTTTGAACAGGCTGTTGTTCAGTGTGTCAAACAAGTCTTTCATGAGCACGTTAAAGACTTTATCGAAAAGAGTAGAAGACACTCCCGGGTAATCGCTCTAGGTACCCGGATCCCTTGCAACCCGAACCACCAGCTTACTTCTGCTTCTGATGCTGCGCCTGGTGGTGGCGGCGGTGGTGGCGGCGGCGGCGACGGCAGCGGCGGCGGCGGCGACGACGACGACGACGATGACGATGATGATATGATGATGATGATGATGATGATGATGATGATGATGATGTGATGATGAAGAAGAAGAAGAACCCCTTTTGCTGGTTGTTACTTTGGGTATTTATTTTCAAGTGTATTTCTGATTGTTTATACTTTTAAGGAAGGACGACATCAGATTATCTCCGAGAAGTACGTGCTCTTTTAATTGATATTAACAAGTGTCGCAAAGCCTACGGAAAGACACGAATAACGAATGCAATGATCTGCCTTCCACAGCTAATATAACCGTACTTCCAGTACGCACGATAAGTCTTAAATTGATTCAAAATACCCAGGAAAAATCCACGCAAACTAAAACATGATTCAACGCCTTCTTTTCACCAGTGGACACCAGGTACTGGTAAGTTACCGCTTTCTTTGCCATAAAATTGGAACCAAGACTAGAATTTGAAATTAAACCTTATCTGTATATTATTGGTGCGAATAACGAAGTGATTAAGTGCATTTGGTTTCTCCTTTTCTTAATATTTTCTGTCATTATTTAATTCTTTAGGGTGACAGTGGTCGCCTTTGATGTTCAAAACAGCAAAGGTGCCTGGGATTTGGTTGGACACCAAGCTGGGGTTCGAATGACGAAAACCCTAAGTTGCCAGACGTTTTCTCAAGGACAACTTTGTTTCGCAAATGGGATATAGAGCCCGTCAATAAAATGGCGGGCCTAATAAATTCATCTAGAACACAATTTCTAGCGCATTGTGTAGTGCCAGTTGCATCAATATAGGAGAGGAAGCATTTCAGTGTTTATTTTTGAAAAGAAAATGGGTGACTATAATAACCACTAGAAGACCACCACACGCAGTGGCGTAACGGGGCCTGCCCTCTCTGAGAGTGCAAATTCCGCAGTCTTGGGAAATTTTCCCTCTCAGGTGGTCCAAAAGGCCAACTTTTCTCCCGTCAGAGGCTCAAAACGGCTGATTTAGCATGATTTTTTTTTGCAATATTTTCCCGGCCAAGTCTTCGGGGGGGGTTGGACATGCCCCGTGCCCCCCCCCCCCCCCCCCCCCCCCCCCCCCCCCCCCCCTGCTACGTCCCACTGCACAACACCAGGTCGCCACTGTGCACCACCTAGCTAGCTTCGTATTATTTGACCAAATCTATTCTTTTTTGCCTGTTTATTTATTCGTTTTTGATCCCGGGTTTTGGTCAAGAATCAAACGCACAACTAGTCCTCATAGGCAACTACGCCTAACATTTTGGTCAGCATTAAATAATCAGCATTAACATAATTTTAAAAGCACCACTAAAGAGTTTCTAGAACTTTTTACGCTGGTGCGCATTATTCCTTGAGCTTTTTCATCTCAAACAAATTAGTCAACATGATGTCTGAGAAAGGAAAATATTTGAAGGGAACCAGTACGGTATCACCTCGCCTCAACCTTAGACATGTGCAGTGCAATGAAGGAGACGTCTGAATTATTATTACAATTGAAAATGCTAAGGTTTTTCTGATGTTAGTACAGATGATTAAAAATGATCCTTAATTTTTTACGTCGAGTAATCGTTCGGTTAAACTGAAACTGTGATAAAGTGAGAAATCAACCCTATTTACGATGAAATCAGAGTCCGCGATAACGTTGATTTCTTAAGGGGAATTTCGTGATCCACAACCCTGCCCACCCTCCCGACTTAACCTCAAAAAAGTTGAGATTTTTAATATCATCTGAATGGTTTACCTAAGTATAGTATGTGGTGTCTATCTTACTACTTGCAATTTGATCTACTCTGGAAAAATTCGTGATTTTGGTATTTTCTGTCGCGTAAAGCAGACACAAATTATGTACAGTGGCCTATGGCCCTTTTGTGATCCAAACATTTGTTCACACCTTCAACACGCACAGTCAAATCAACTGGAATTTTTGAAACCCTTTCATGGGAAATCTAGTGAAACATAAAAAAAATGAGGTGCTATGATCACTAAATGCACCTTTAACCAACGGACATATTACGTAAGGCAATAATTAAGTAGTGGTAGTATTGTAGATTTTATTATTACTCACTAAGGGCGTTAGGGTGAAATCTCGTTTCCCCCTAACGTCTTCCTTTGTATTGCGCTTTATTGCGTTTTGGATATGAATATTAATTTATGCAAATGCATATATATTTGTAAAAAAAAAGAAAATAAGAGTAAAAACACATAGATAGACAAACAAAACATAAGGGTATAGGACAGCGTTCAAGCTTTGACTTACGTTTAGCGGACACGGGTGTGAAAAAAAAATATTTAGGGGTGAAAACAGTCCAAATTCTTGATTACTTAAATGTTTCTAAGGGTAAAATGTCATATATTTTCGGATTTTGGCACTTAAAACCCCATATTTTTCACTGATTTTGAGAAAAATTCAGTTTTTTGCCAATTTTAGCCAAAAATGGCCGTTTTCGGGTGACAAAAATTTTGACTTGCTAATTTCCTGTGAGTGTATAAACATGAAAACTACCTAGTAGTGACTAATTCTTTATGCTAATCATGTGACAGGGGTACATTTGTAATATTCAAATCATTAAATGGGATTAATCTATTTCTTTATTTTTGTAACAGGGTTAGAAAGTCGGCGGTCAGAGTGACAATTGATTTTGGAAAAAATGCAATTTTCGCCCAATTTTGTGATTGAAAAAGCCATAACTCCTCAATGGTATGAGCTATGGTGATGCTTCTTGTGACTTTTTTGTTCAGTATTTCAATAGTTAAATAGTGATATAAAACTTGACCAAGTTGAATGTACTGAAAAATATAAAGTAGTAATATGTTATCCCTATCCCTAACATTTCGGAGGGTGTGAAAAAAATAAAGGCCTTCGCAAAAAAAAAAAAAAAGTCCTTCAAAACTGTGAGGTTTTAAGGCTAAACAAATATAAACTTCCTATAGCCAAGACATCCCTCTAGAGCAAGTTTATATTTGTTTAGCCCTGAGAGTCCCAGTTTTGAAGGACATATTTTTTTTTTTTTTTTTGCGGCTGATTTTGCTTAAATTTGAAGACTTCGGCAGAAATATGCCTGTACAGTGCTATGGGAAAAATTTTCAAGTTAATAATTATGCATTTTTTATTTCAGATTCAGTTTCTACACGAAATTTCACCCTAGAAAATGGTATTTTAAGTAGAATATCTTTCCCTTTAAGTTTCCACCATTCTGTCCACCAAATTAAAGTCAAGTCGTGAACGCTGTCATAGAGAGTCATACCCGTAAAACTATTTTAAAATAATGCACAAACAAAGAACGCAACAAAAACAAACAAGGTAGGCGATCTAACATAATACACCAAGTTGGGGGGGGGGGTATGATACAAGTTATTTCCGTGAACTCTTATTCCAGACGAGAAAGTGCCCGGATTCCATCACAAAGAGGTAGTATGTAACAAATGTTACAATGATTCTTGGAGTTGAAGGTCAGAAATATCCTTTAAATACAGACAAATGAGCCGTATGCACACATAGTCTGAATTTCAAATAATAACACAATAATGATACACTCACTCAATGTTAAGAATTTATTCTTTCTTAAACGCCCAATCAGATGTGACAAATATGCAGAATTAAAAGAAGCGTTGCAGTTCAACGTTATGTCCTCACAGCGAAGACTCCAAAATGACAGAATGCAAAGTCATGTAAATCCACGGGAAATATAATCCATGGGAATTTTCTCAGTCCTGAAGATAACTTTGTCCAGCACGTTTAAGACGACCGGGTTGTCCCTCGACGACACTAATATTCTGAAGTACAATAATCCATGTGCTAACACCTAAGTCCCTCTGTCGCAAATGTTCACTTTTCGATTCCAAAAACTGAAGCTCCATTGGCTTGAAAGATGACAGCGGAGAAATAGATTGCATATGCAGCTCCTGTGGTATCTATATTATCAATTGATCCTGATACTACGTGTACTACACTGACCCACCATACTGAATATCTACAACTAAACAACCGGCCAAGTTCTCTATTAATGTTTTTCTGTAGTCTCCCCTAATCTCTAATAATACATATTACAGCTTATTCTAATTAACATCATCATACGTAAACATAGCCTAACACTGCACAATTGGATCTCACACAAATGACATCATATGCATTGCATCATCTTACATTGATGGCATCGTGGGAAACTACCTATTTTGCAATCTTGCAAACTTGCGCAATAACTTGGAAAATACCAAGCAAAAAACAACACCTGAGATGATCTCAATAATAGCCCAAGGTGAATTCCAGTTTGTCTTCCATAATAAACAAAATACTTTCCCGTGAGAAATCATTTCTCAAGTTAAATAGAGAAATGAAATGAGATGGTATTTTTAATTACAAAATGGAGGATACTATAACACAAGAAAGAACAGTCGGAAAGAGTTCCACATGTACCCCCTTTACATTTCTACAGGAAACAAATTATATTTATTTATGGCCTACACTAACAAAACCCCTAACCCTATTACCCTAAGGCCAAAAATAAAAAAAATAATTTGTTACATGTAGAACTTTGAAGGGGGGTACATATGGAACACTTGCCGAACGGTCATATCAATTACTTGTATTTACATCTTTGCTGCTTTATTTTCGTAATGAAGTAAGGTCAGGTGATAATGAAATGTTATGAAAAAGAAATATTATATCAGGAAATATAGAACAAAATAAAGAAAATCTAACCATTATGAAAATAAGGAAACGTATCAAATGTTTTGTTTTGTGTGTTAGTGAGAACGATAGAGAAAATGAACCTAAATTAATACTAATTCAGAAAAATTACAGTCAGGTCAAAAAGCTATCCGTTGATTTATTCCCTTTCAAATTATGGATAGATATAACATAGAAAATCAGTATTTGCTGTTCGAACAGACAACTGACGAAGATGAAGAAGAATTTGCCAATCGACGACGAACTCAAGCCCGTGTAGAAACACAAATGGCCGCTATGATTGTGGTGTGCTGCCTGACAGTTCTGTTCATTGTAATAGGAATTGTCGCTATCATCGTCGAAACACGTGAGTATTCAAGAGTAGTGTGTCCCTCAAAAGATAACACTTTACACTGGCCACCATAGATTAAACACAACCGGAGTCAAGATCTAGTGAGCCCTTTATTCTTTATAAGTGAACGTTCTAGGTCCATATAATTTTACGGCACGCCTCAGTTATGTTTTCGAAGATCACGCGCTATCCACACATACTCTAAAAACTACAGGTTTCTCGCACCGGATAACAAATTATATTTTGTAATAAATTAATATCGTCGCTTGGCAGGAAAACCTTATGTAACTTCAAAGGTAATGACAAAAACACAAATGGCAAACACACGACAGAGTTCATTCCCACGGCATGCACCTTGTTTGATCGGTCTGTGACTTTCGCGGTTTTAATACCAATAAGTACGAGTCTATAACATTTATGTAATAGACACATTTTTTGTTGATTAAAGTTATGGCAAACTTAAAAGTTAGCCTACAAATTACCTGGATGTGTTTAGCCTCTTTTAATACCCTTATCTATTTTGGGGTATGATATTTTATGTGTAAACTATACCTGTATTCTTCCAACGGCCTAGACTATCATTTGGGAGCAAATTGAAGAATTTTTTATTTTGTAAAAATGTGCCAGTGCAGCTTTAATTTAAAAATATATATATAAAACAAAAGAAAATCCTATCGGAAGTGGGACCTTTAAACAAATTTACGTTTTGAAAACCTAAAAAGATTATATATCATTTTAAAGCTTAGCAAATGCAAATCTCATCTTCTGTTGGCCACAGATGAAAATGCGCTTAATTAGTCATGATATTTAACGGCTCGTTTCCACGTCACTTATTAGCATGGTCACGTGATCGTTGCACCTCAAATCACATAAACCATCTACTTAGCCTACAATAAACACCCCAATATCCACATCCATATTGCAATAGTAAATGCGCACACGAGCCAACGTATCAGCGCCCTATATGGTCCACTGCATGCACAAGATAGGAAAGCGTTGGCTATCTTTTCTATATAACACCCTTGTTCCTTTCCACGTGTTGTACTTATGTAAATCCATTTAAACATTTAAACATTCAGATTAGCATACAAACTATCGTTTGATACTAAACTTGCAGTCAGAGATTTAAATTAAAAAGTTTAAAAGGGAACGTTCTGGATTGAGAGGCGTTTTCTTAGGAGTGCATTTTATATTTCATCCGGGTGATATCCCTTTTCATTGTAACAATTTCATTCTCTGTGTTCTACTGCTTTACCCAGGGGGAACAAAACATGACGAGGAACCTGTTACTGATGCCGATGGTGTTTGTTGTGCGTTTGCGCAGGAATACGATGTATCAAAGAAAAGCAAAAAAGTAAAGGACTACAAGAAAGGTATACACAATCATTGAATCTCAAACGTGTAAAAACACTTCCTGCTGACTTAAGATAATTCTAACTCAGTAACATTGTGTGATGTTAAGATAAGTTTAACCCAGTAAACTTCTTTCATTGTGTGATGAACATGGCTTGTGTTTACCTATAGTCGTTCCGCATTCATTTTCCTTTTAAATTATGGAGAATTATTGTTTTAATTGAATACACACTTATTTGTATTAAGATGTAATTTTAGAAACAAATACAACGAAATATATTGTTTTTAATCTGTTACTTCATGTAGGTTAGTATCCAAATCATAGAACTATATGATCGATCATATGTCAATATTTCTATGTACCTTTTAACCGCGCATGAAACATTTATAAATTGTACCCCTTTTACTTTACCCCTTCCCTATTTCATTCGCTATCATGAGCAGAATGGCAAAAGCTGGCTGGATTGTGTGGGCGACCTACTTATGATGTGACTATGGACAAAGGCAACATTATAGAAGGGGAGAGAGTGTCTGACATCAGAGAATGGCCATGGGCGGGCTATATCGGCAACAGTCAGTCTGAGTTTATGTGTGGAGCTGAGCTGATCAGCAATAGATGGGGATTAACAGCTGCCCATTGTGTGTAAGATCTCCCCTATTATTATGCAAATAAAGGTACTTTCAGGTCAGTAGGTTTACCTGGCCAAACCTGTCTTCCGGAACAATCCAAGTATGCAAAGAATCACGTTAAAGGTTTCATATAGATGTTCCAAGTGTGCAAATAGGGTATTACAATTAATTCCGTCATGCGCCGTATGATGGTGTGCAGTAGCGATTGACAGAAGAATTAATGGATATCTCATACGCACACTAGGGACTTATATCTTAAAGGTCTTCCAGAATCACCTGCAAAATATCTAAAATGTTTAACCAGATGCGTGTATTCGATTCTTGACATGCTTGGATCGATGATCTGGAGGGCAAACAAAAGTCCATTCAGCTTATTTTAGCTTCCGTGAAATGACCATATTTTTGTGTGACCTATTCTTCCGAGGACTTCAAAGGAACCTCAACCTCGATCGTAAAGCCAAACACGGAATAAATCCCATTTTATACTTCCGAAGATCTTTGTTTGAAAGAATTTGTTTGTGTTTATCGTTCAAGTACATCAGAAAGACGCACACTCTCAACAACAACATATATCAAAAACCAAAACTAAATAAACTGACAACTTAACAAAAAACAAACAAACAAACCATACCAAACCAAACATTGCGACTCGCACACAACTGCTCATTTGACACCATCGCACTATACAGAGTGTCCCAAAATAAATGCAATCCTCGCAGTTGGTGCTATAATTTCCAAATTACTGAGAATTATTCAAATTTTATAACATATTCTGAATGATGAACTTGTTTCGTACATCCTGTCCATTTTTGGTCTGATACGGTTCACTAGTTTTGAAAACAAAGGCTATTATGTAACTCGCTGTCAAATTACCCCATTCCAAGTTTGCGTTAGATCGTTGAAGCAGGTTCACCTTGAAAAGTTAATAAAATGTCTTTTAACTACAAAAATCTCCTGGTACTAATCCTGTCTTTTAATGTTGAAATGTTGCGAGATATCTGTACGGCCTATCCTTTTTCTCGACATACTGTTCAAATTTCATCTGATTTGCTTCACTGTTTTTAGAACCAAGGCGATTACGTACAATTTAAGCCATTCCAAGTTTGACTGATGAATACACAATCAAGGCATGCTAAGGTATGCAGGTGCCTGTTTTTGTTTTTCTCCTGTATCTTTATTTATCCTTACTAATTAAGTTTGGTTCAATTAACCCAGAATAACCTTGTAAACTAAATATTTTAATATTAAAAACATTTAAAGACAACATGTCTTTGACAAATAAGGGAAATGGTCTCTGTGACGAAGTTCTGACATTGTGTTTGATGTAACTCAAGTTTGGCTTTCAGTGGTTTATTTGTGTTGTTTGTTGTGTCTATCAAATGGTCCATATTATACCGTATTATACCATAATGGTCGTCAACATCCATTCATACCATTTCCATTTATTTGGTATTTAATCCCTCCGTTGCAATATGTAATATTCACGTGGATTTGTCAGACACACTGAAGATAAAACATTTAAGTTTGGCCAAGTTGCTAAGTTACTATTCTCAATATGAGTAAAGGAAAATACTGCACAGACGATAAAAGACCGTGGATAAAACAATAAGTACAAATATTTTAGTATTAAAATAATTGTGAAATTATAGCCCCAACCATTTCCATTAATTTGGTGTTTAATCCCTCCGCTGCAATTTACATTATTCACGCAGATTTGTCAGACCCACTGGAGATAAAATTTGGCCAAGTCGCTAACTTACTATTCTAAATATGAGTAGAGCAAAATATTGTACAGACAATAAAAGACCATGGATATAATAAAACAATGACGACAAATATTTTAGTAACTTATTTTTTAAAAACAGACAGGATTAGTACCAGGAGATTTTTGTATTTGAAAGACATTTCATTCCACTTTTCAAGGTGAACCTGTTTCAACGATCCAAGGCAAACTTGGAATGGGGTAATTTGACAGCGGGTTACATAATAGTCTTTGTTTTCAAAACTAGTGAACCGTTTCAGACAAAATTGAACAGGATGCACGAAACAAGTTCGTCATTCAGAATCTGTTATAAAATTTGAATAATTCTCAGTAATTTTGAAATTATAGTACCGACTGCGAGGATTGCATTTTTTTTGGGACACCCTGTATATTATCAACGCTTATATATGTCGGACTATGCAAACTGATTTGGGATGCTTTATTTATTTTATTTTATATTTTTATTTTTGAAAACTTACGTACCGTCACATTTAATCCTTTGTTTTAACCCCAATCACCCTTTCAAATTATATTAGACCAAAATAGGTATGCAGTTGAGATTCAGCTACAATAAACATTAATTTACATTGCAATAAGTTATTTTAGATCTCAAATCAGGACGTATATCTCAGAGCATTTTCCACCAGCTATTGAGGTCAAAGCGATTTTATTGCTTTCTTGCAATTGTTTACAAGAAAATAACACATGTTTGCGTAACCTCCCGACTGTGTGACATAACGACAAAGGGTTTGGACCTACTCCATTAACCGATATCAGTGGCGGATTTAAGAGTCAGCAGTGTCAGCAGCTGCTGACAGGGCCCCATAAAATAATGCTCTCAGGGCCCTCAGACACCTCTAATGTTGCTCTCCGGGCCCTCAGACACCTCCCTAGTCGCACTAAGTGCGACATTGCGTCGCTTCGAGGCACAAAAGGGGCCCCACCTTAAGCTGCTGACAGGGCCCTTTTCCTTAAATCCGCCGCTGACCGATATATATTTGTTATCATAAAATGATTAAATCAATAATGCCTCAACTGTTACATTAACATATGTAGAGTAATATTGGGTTGTTCCCCAAGCTGTTCACCATTTACATGACGTTATTCTCAAACATCTTGTCAGATATAGAGTGCGTTTTCACAAAAAAAAGTGTGTTTTCACAGATAACCACCAAACACACACAAACACACATACACACAACAAACCAGATGTAAAAACGTCAAGAAGGGAATTCAGCTCTCTGGGTTGGCCTTTTACGGACCGAAAATACAAAATGATGACTTTCAGAGCGAATTAAGATTAGGCATATTATTGTATTAGACCAAGAACGAATTGTGGATCACGAAATACCCCTTTAATTTGTTTTGCTGTTTGTTTCTGTTGTTGTGGTTGTTGTTGCCGTTGTGTTTGTCGTTGTTGTTGTTGTTGTTTTATACCATCGATGGGCAAGAATAAACTTCATACGTAACTTCAAGGGTCAAATGCAAAACGTCATTCGTAAAAAAGTTGGCTTCAAATACTTAAAGCTCATATGTGTAAGTTTTTGCCACTACATTAAGACAGAACTTACAACAATCAAAGAGTAGTCAATTCAAAAGATTTCGGCCTCTGCAAAGCAATCATTAAAACTTACAAAAAGACTTCACTTTGTGCGTAATAGAATTAATTTTTCAAAACCAATCGTTTTTCATTTTTTTGTGTCGCCTGTAAACTTCAACATGAATTTGCTGCATATGCTGTGTTGTCATTCCGCCTTTTTTTTTGCTAATATGAAAGTGTTGATTTAGAGATTACATGCACATTCGATGTTTCACTGGCCAGCGACGGTAATATTTTCAAATTTTTCATTCCTAGATCAAATTCAAAGTCTGTGAAAATCACATGGGGAGCCGGTCATGTCCCCGTACTCTTCATCCCGCACAGTGCGGAAGGATGCTCAGGTGATCCGATTTCCAAAATTTAATGACAGGACATTTGATGGCGATATTGCTTTGCTGAAACATGTCGGCCAAATCCCTGGAATACAAGATTACTGCGAAACCGTCTGCCTTGCAAGCAGTTATGATGAGACAAAACACGTAAAAAGAAACCAATGTTATGTGGAGGAGGGGTAAATATCGTGGGGCGCGTGTGGAAGTAAGTTATCTAGTAATATTGTAGTAGCCTATAAAAATGAGTCATCCTGACCACTTGAAGACATCTATCCACTACTTTGAGTGTTCACGGTTTTTTTCCTCCTGACAGTATGTTGCCTAAAAAGCTGTCTGACAGAGGTCATGTAATTGCAAGATATCATGCTGGCAAAGTTAAAGTACAATTTCAACTGCAGATATTGACAAACTGAACAAAAATTACACCAACCGTGAAAAATACAAATGCACGTTACGGTGGCCGTATGTACATGATTGTAGGTAGTGTCCATGTGAGGGACATTTTCAATCTATTATTGAGTATGGATCTTCGGAGGGGAGTTAAGGGAGAAACAAATTTTGTGTTTTGAAAAATGCATTTCTAATGGTACTATGCATTTAGTGTGGTAATAACCAATACCTCAAGCAAAGAAATATATTGGAATGAATTCTCTTTTCTGTATTTTATATTTGTTGGTAAAATTAAGCATGCAATGTGAATATGTTCCTGGCATTAAATCCCAAGACATCAACAAGATTTTTGTTGATGCTATATTACAAAAAATATATTTGATGCTTATATTATGTCTCTCATTTTATGTAATCTTTCAATTTCCCGATACCTCAGGCAAGCTTCTTCCCCTTTAATGAGCACTGAACGATGTCGTAAACTGTACGGAAAGGGCAGATAACGCCGCCAACATGTTTTGTGGTACTTCTACTGCAATCATACGGGGACTTGCGGTTAATTGTATACAACAAGAGAAACCAATTACATACAAAAGTAATTGGATTGTCATAATATTGTGTTTTAATGACCAGCCCCATGTGTCTTTGATTTTAACGCTAAAATAATATTCAAACAGTTATTAATTCTTAATGCATTTACATTAGAGTCAACAACAGACATAGTTGTTGTATTCCCTATTCGGGGATGAAGTGTCGGACCCATGATGTCAAAATAGAAAGGCATTTGGGATTTAGTTGGTATAACGAGTTGGTGTAAAGGATGTGGCGATCCGAAGTATCCGGACGTTATTACGCAGAATATCACGAATTTCGACATGGATCATAGAAACTACACTAATAACGCGGGCTTATTGAAGCATTTTTAATAAATAAAGTACAACTGAAAATTGAATAAGACTGCTGTATTAAAAATAGAATAGATAAATTGAACCGATGACATCTCCATTTTCATTCAAGTGATCTAATCTTAACACTTCAAGCAATATTTGCCACAGTTTGTGAAGAGCGCCCCCAATTTGTCAAAATTTGATATTTTTGCACAGTTTCCGTTGGTAATTTTGTCTAGAAACTATACTGCGAACGAGAATTGCTAAAAATGTGTATTTATTCATAAAATAAACGATTTTGTAATTAGAAATTGGGATCCCAGATGGGACCTTAAACGGCAGAGCTGGAAATGCTCCGTTTTATGCATCCGTCCATGATGAAAGAGTGCCACCATCGAGACAATTACCCTCTAACTTGACTTGCCTGAACCAATAAAATAACTATGGTAATGAGCGTAGACACGTACATTGTGCTATTTGAGTCCCGGCATTTTTCACAGTGGGAAAGATCGTTTCAAGCGCCGTTGAAATTATATCGGGATACCGATAATACTTATTCTAATTACAAAATTCCTTCGTTTGTGACACATAGACATGTTTCGAGCTTAACCATTCAACAGTATAGTTTACTAGCCAGTTACCAATGCAACCGTGTAAAACTCGAAAAATCTTTGAAAAATTGGGGGCGCTCTTCAAAAAATGTCTAATATTGCTTTAACGGCTTTACGTCCAACCCAGGGCATTTTCACTCCCGTTGGTGCGGAAGGGGGGGGGGGGGTTCCAAATCAGCCATAAAATGAATTTTGTCATTTGGCTGCAATTTAGGGGCAAACATTGTTTTCACACTCGCGAAAAATGGCCAAAAAGACGGAAAATTAAATGGAGCCTGGGGTTACATCAAACTTTTTTAGAACTTTTATGTGATATCTACTCTCGAAGACCCAAATTACAAATATTTTAACACACAACTTGCAGTTTTTAGGAATCCTGTATTTTTAACGGGTGTTGCAAACACCACATCATTTTCCTTGCACTTTGTACAGTAACGGTTTATCAATGTCCCACAATTAAATGGTTTGTTTTCAGCACATAAGGGTTAATTATTTTTAATGTTTACTATTAATTGTTTACATTATAGGTATGTTGTGGAACATATATCACAAAAAAAATTGCTTTGTTCTTTGATTTTTTTTTTTATCTTTCAGTAAAGGTAAGTACTAACGTCACATGACGTCTTAAAGTTTTGCATGTCAGCAAAACTGTCGATTTCCATATACACACAGTGTAGAATAGGGAAATTCATTTTTCTCCAAAAACGTTAGGAATATCCAATTATCATGCGGTTTTTTGGTTCTACTTGAGGAAAATGACTATTCAATATAATTAATAAAATTTTATATATTTAGTGCTATAATATGTTTTTGAGTCGCTAGACGTCATAGTGACGTCCAAATGGGGATGTTGTATTTATTTTGACAACAATGGAAAGAAGAAATCTAAGCTATCCTGTGTTATCAATTTACAAGTAATCGGATGTTCAGTAATGACAATCACCAGGGACCCCCCCCCCCCCCTTCGTGAGTTTTGTTACAAAAATGCCTCAGGTTAGACGAGGGTTAAACGTGATATCATGCAAGGAAGCATGATCAGGAAAAAAACCCTTAAAACCTTGATTAGAGTACCTATTTACCATTTTTGGTGATTGTACATCCATGCTGGTTTGATTTATTTGAGCAACTAGTCGAGCTGGACAGACTACTGTAAAAAAGACCTGACTACGTTTTGTTAGTTTTAAATTTGCAGTACATGGCTAACGATACGTAAGCACATACTAGTCGAGCAACCACGCTCTCTTAGTCAAGCATGCTTGGCTGACGTCCAAGCTAGTCAGGCTTGTTAGTTCAGGAAGAATGACCAATGTACATGCTATTCAAGCTGATTAGTCCAGACGATTTGACTAGGGTACAAGTTGATCCAGCAGGACTGATTAAATATAAATTATAGTCGATTCGCGTTGATATGTTCGTCCCCCTGGAGTTTTGGACCTATTCAATTAAGTCGGAGAGGGGTCAAGCTAGCTCTACCGGGAAAATGAAAGAATTCAAATGCACGTGGCGAACTGGATTATCTTGGAGGACATTCCAGTCATTTAATTCACTCACCTGTCACTGAATACAATTTCATTCATGTATAGAAACGCACTATAGTGTATTTCAGGTCTTAACATTGCTCACAATAACATGATTAACAGAAGTCCCTGCGCCTCATTGAATTTGTCACCTCCGCAAGAATGGTATGGGGGTCACATATCAGATGAATCGAGTATAGTCCAGCAGGCCAGACTAATCTACAACAATTCAAAAGAGAGAGGAATAAAGCCCATGATATACTTCCAGTCGCAGCGAGCGATTAGGGTGCGCAATACCGGATTTTGACTCAATATCCAGTGTGACACATGCTCATGAGCAGAAATCGCTTGCTGCGACTGGAAGTATATCATTGGCTTAACCAGTTAGTAGCTGCTTCAAAACTCAACCACCGGTTTCCCATCGGCTGCGCTCACTTCTTTTGTTCCTATTGTCCTAAACAATGAACGGTTCAATAGCCCTGAACCACCAATCGAACGGCGATTGAATTTTGAAGTACTCCATTATATTCCCAAAGCCACCTTTCACAGCTGTTTGACCCCATGCAAATTGTCTCTTTTATTTTAGGGCAATTTTAAGCAATGGCGACACAACTTTGACAACTGATATAAGTAGAGACATGCAAGAGTTATTACCTCCGCAAAAATTAGGAATATCCAATTATCATGCGGGGGGTTTGTGGTTCTACTTGATGGAAAATGACTAGTTCCATAATTAATTAAATTTATATATATTATGTGCTATAATATGTTTTGAGTCGCTATACGTCAATAGTGACGTCATAATGGATGTTGGTACTTATTTTGAAAACAATGGAAAAGCAAATCTAAGCTATCCGTGGTACAATTTACGGGAATCGGATGTTCATAATGAAAATCACAGGGACCCCCCCCCCCCCCTTCGGATTTTGTTACAAAAATGGCCTCAGGTAGACTAGGGTCAACGTATATCATACAAGGAAGCAGTGATCAGGAAAAAAAACGCTTAAAAACCTTGATTAGAGATTACCTATGTACACATTTTTGGTGACGTACCTCCATGCTGGTTGGATTATTTTAGCAACCTAGTCGGAGCTGACAGACTACTGTCCAAAAGACCTGACTAACGTTGTAGTTAAAATTTGCAGTAAATGGACTAACGATACGTGCACATACTAGTCGAGCAACCACGCTCTCTTAGTCAAGCATGCTTGGCTGACGTCCAAGCTAGGTCAAGCTTGTTAGTTCATGACATAATGCCCAATGGACATGCTATTTTTAAGCGGATTAGTCAGACATTTTGACAGGTACAATTGATCTCAAGCAGTACTGATTCAGTATAATTTATATCGATTCGAGTTTTGATATGTTTGTCCCCCTGGATTTTGGACCTATTCAATAAGTCGGAGAGGGATTCTAGCTAGCTCTACCGGAAAATGAAAGAATTCAAATGCACGTGCCACACTGGATTATCTTGGAGGACACTCCAGTCATTTAATTCACTCACCTGTCACTGAATACAATTTCAATCATGTATAGAAACGCACTATAGTGTATTTCAAGTCTTAACATTGCTCACAATAACATTATTTACAGAAGTCCGCGCCTGCTTGAATTTTTCACCTCCCGCAAGAATGGTATGGGGGTCACTATCGAGATAATCGAGTATCGTCCGCAGGCCAGACCGAATCTACAACAATTCAAAGAGACGTAATAAAGCCCATGATATACTTCCAGTCGCGCGATCGATTAGTGGTGCGCAATACCGGATTTGTGACTCAATATCCAGTGTTTGACCATGCTCACAAGCAGAAATCTCTTGCTACGACTGGAAGTATAATATCACTGGCTTCCAGTTAGTAGCTTCTTCGAAAACTCAACCACCGGTTTCCCATCGGCTGCGCTCACTTCTTTTGTTCCTATTGTCCTAAACAATGAACGGTTCAATAGCCCTGAACCACCAATCGAACGGCGATTGAATTTTGAATTACTCCATTATTTTCCCCAAAGCCCACCTTTCACGCTGTTGACCCCCATGCAAATTGTCTCTTTATTTTAGGGCAATTTGAGCAATTGCGAGACCTTTGACAACGATAGAAGTAGAGACTGCAAGATTATTACCTCCGCTTAAATCAGAAAGATCCATTGGCAGGAATCTTGCCATATATGCTACAAAGGTCATAATTTGTTATGTTATACACCCTCTATATGCCTATTTCCCATAAAAGACGTAGTAAAACTAGATTTTTATGAAAATCATATCTTGGCCCGCACTGAAATTTGTGTCGCCGTGGATATTTGTTGTTTTATTTCCATTTTGTCATAATAAATGAGACTTTCAACAATTGTTTTTGTTTCTTGGCCTGGCTGTTCCCGCTAATATATTTAGGATCGGCGTGAACCGCTTATTTTCGTGATTACAAATAGAAACGAGCGAGTTGGCGGCCCGGTTTCCATAATAATGAAAATAGTAGAATCTGTACATTAGTGTCCACTGTTGTTAAAACGTCACACTCATCATAGCATCTACGACATACCGGTCCAACATCGGTTCGTCGGGCTCTGTGCGTCCATTGCAAGAGTTTTGTAAAGGATTGATGAATAAAGTGAAAAACTGGATAAAGTGCATTTTGTGTTCTAGCACTTCCGTTTGTATCCCAAACTCATTGTTTATAATCCCTTGCAAATAGCCCATGAGCAGCAGACATTTTAATCACATCTCGAGTACAAAATTTTTGAGTTAAATATGTTGAGCCTGACAGGAACCCCTGACGTGATTCTTAAGTGCCGCAAATGGTGCCTTAAGGAGAGGGGTCCAAAACAAAGTTTGTACAGGGGTCAAAATTTTTTAAATTGATCCAAGTCGTGTTGACAATTATACCATGTTATTTGCCAACCACAAGGATTCAGAAAAGGTATAGTTTTTACTATATACAGCCTAAAACAGTTTTAGAGTTATAGGCTGTCATAGCTAAAAACGCAAAATTCAATAAACGGGTCAATTCAGTTGTATCAGGGGTCAAATGTTAAAGTTGCGCCGATTTGGGATAACAAAATGTGCATTATTGTGGAGCTCATAGATTCAAGGAATAAGGAAAGTTTTCAGTGTCTTCAAATGTTTTTGCTTAAGAACTTAGGGGGGAAACAAGGTCAAGCTCATTGAATGCAATGGACGTTGAAACTTCTTTGTATCTATATCAACATATGGGGTATCACCCTAAAGATTATCTTATTAGCTATTGACTAGTCACTTTTTTGCTCCCCATTCCCGATTTGACTGCATGGGGGGAGGTAATATCATCACACTCAATAAATAGCCCGATTTCCTTCTTGATTTGATTTGGTGGCTGGTCACACTAAAATGTGAATTGAAATCCCGTGACAAAGTGTAAACCCGCCTACTTGCTTTTAACAAACCGTTGCTCGGTCCTATAACTGTGTAATGATTCTAGAGCAAATGCACGCCTAATAAAATAATGCTTTCCATTTGGTCATTCCCGGTCGTTTTTTAGACGAAAAATGGTATGCCGTCAAAGTCGAAGGTTGGGTACATTTTGAAATTATTTCCTGCACAATGTGCCTCTAAGACACTATGTTCTTGCTCGCAGCAAAAAATGATTACGATGTTGAGGATGGCATAATTGCAATAAGCATGCAAATGCAATATTGTTTTTTTTTTCAATATTATAATGCGTGCAATGTTTAAGACAAATTATTTTGGTGGGTGGTAACATTCAAATGGATCTAGAAGACCAAATTTGGGATATCAGACAAAGTAAGATATTAGACCAGTAGGACTGACCAAATGGGTATTGACCAAATGGATATTAGACCAAATGGGTATTAGACCAAATGAGTATTAGACTATGGAATATTAGACTAGGATGGATATTAGAACCACATTGGTAATTTACATAGACCAAATGGTGTTTGTGGTTTATTTAGACCAAATGGGTAGATAGACGAACACTGGGCATTAGACTAATTGGCATTAGACAAATGGATCTTTATACATTTTTGGTTGTTAGATAAATTGGATGTTAGACTAAATGGTTAGTAGGCAATTGGTATTATACATTATGGGTCTCAGACGAATTGTAAGTGAAACAATGGCTATTAGACCAAACTGGGATTAAGACCAAATGCAAATAAACCCTGTGATGTCGGACATTTTAAGGGTTTTGAATATGTCCAATTAATTAATATCTCACAACTTAGCAACTTTGGGGTATGATATTCGGTGAATTTCAGGTGGTGGTATGAAACACTGATTTTGGCCAACTTTGCTTAAAATAAAGTTAAATGTCGAATACGTCACTCTGTGATGCTGCTCTGGGCGAAATGTGTTATTATTGATTTCAAAGACTTGGTGGAATATTTGTGAAATGCAAGAGACACCAAACTATTGCGACCAACTGACTTTATTATGCATATAACTACACCGTAGACAGGTAAACATAGCAAAGCTGGAGACGAGAGAGTAACTAGCACAACTTCACTAATAAATGTAGGCCTATAGCAATATCATAAGAAATGTTTCTATCAAGAAATAGAGATTTCCTCCGAGCCAACTAATTCACTTATGCTTTTGTTTTGGAAAAAATACATTTGACTATCTCCTCAGCTTTGGCAATCTCCTTATGCTGAGCATAACCGTTTTGTCTTACTTTTTCTAGAAACATTTGTTCATTTGCGTTTTTCCTACTTCCTACTGCCGTAAAGGTAATATGGCCCTGCCATGGGCGTGGTGTTACTTCACACTCTGACATCCCTAAAGATCCCCTTGTTACAGCTCAATTATGGATCCTAATATTGCAGAACAAGAATCCACATGTTTTATTATTTCACCCAAACGTCAAATAGATGTAGTAATAGGATAGATTTCCAAGAAAGTATCCCCAACGCTGTGGTTGCAGATTTGGTCAAAGGTTGAACACGCGTTCGCTAATTGATCAACAAGGATTGAAATTCTCCAGTGAGAGCATTATCAATTGAATGTTTTAAAGGAGTTAAGCAATG
Organism: Ophioderma brevispina; assembly: GCA_023653785.1. Lineage (NCBI taxonomy): Eukaryota > Metazoa > Echinodermata > Ophiuroidea > Amphilepidida > Ophiodermatidae > Ophioderma > Ophioderma brevispina. Next base: position 630 of record JAMKCH010084556.1, on the reverse strand, counting down.
TAGTCATGGGGTCACACTTTATATTTATTCCGAACTGCGTTATCCGAACTGCGTTATTCCGAATAGAGCAAGACGGGTTATTCCGAATCGGCAAGAGCCGCTTTAATTCCGAAAGTGTTTATTCCGAATTGAAGCAAGAAACTGATTCGTTATTCCGAAGGTGTGTTATTCCGAATTACGGCATGGGCTGCGTTATTCCGAAGCTGCGTTATTCCGAATCAATCAAGATCTGCGTTATTCCGAAACTGCGTTATTCCGAATTAAACATGAGCTGCGTTATTCCGAATTGAACAAGAGCTGCGTTATTCCGAAGGTGCGTGATTCCCGAATCGAACAAGAGCTGGGTGTTATTCCGAATTGAGCGAGAGCTGCGTTATTCCGAAGGTGCGTTAATTCCAATCGAACAAAGCTTGTTATTCCGATTGGAGCATGAACTAACTCTCTCGTTATTCCGATCGACCAAGAACTTGTGTTATGTCCGAATCCAGCAAACAAAAAAAAAAGAACTGCCGTTATTCTTCCAATCCAACAGAACTAACTGCGTTAATTCGAATCCAGCACGAACTCTGCCGTTTATTCCGAATCGAGAAAGAACTGCGTTATTCCGAAATATGAAAACAGTGTGTGTCT